>JANHJO010006842.1:30113-40876 GCA_032468235.1 Pseudoxyrhopus heterurus | reverse complement strand
AGTCATCTGTGTACCAAGTTTGGTTGAAATTGGTCGAGGCGTTCCAGAGTTATGCTGGAACATACACACACACACACGGCAACTCCACTATTTTTAAGGCCTACAATTCCCAGTGTTCTTTGCCCTATTTGCATGCCTTGCCTCTATTGGCTGAAGAGGGTCCAATTTGCATGCATTGTCTGTATTGGCCATTGTTGCCTTGGCGACTGCAGAGGCCTCTGCACATGTGCAGTAGAGCTTGGCAGTGAAATTTTGGTGTGCACTTTGGCACCTTTTTTCGGGGGCAAAGACCCCCCAAAGGGCTTCAAGTCCCATGCAGTCCTGATCTTACAACGCTAAACTGTGTATGTGCCAAGTTTGGGTGAGATTGGTTGCTCCATGTAGGAGCGTATAGAGCACATACACACATACTTACAAGCCACGCTTCTCTTTTATAGATATAGATTAACATAATACCAAAAAAGTATATTTCTCCTAGGAAAAATTACCCATATCCTTCATACTGTAGTTTCAATGTGACCTTTTTGCAACACAATTAGAATATATTATATTGCTACGTTCACATGTACACTTGGAAAAAAAGCCGTGGATTTATTCAGGAAAAAGTCAGAGAACAGAATGCAGCTGCTATTAATTATAAATGTAACATATTTGAGTTTCCAGCCTTTGTTATCTATAGGATTTTCTTTTGTCTTTAGAATTCCTCCATCCAACCAAGCTAATAAGAGATTAAAAATAGGAAAGCAAACATAAGAAAAATTTTTATATAGCTTTAGATAGAGAGGGCAGCTTTGTGCCACCTTCCATTACAATGAAAAAAAATGACACCAATAAATCTAGTATAGAGCAAGGACAGCAAAAAGCTTGTGTTAGTATTGGTCTTGGCCTATTTATGTGCTCTGGGAAAAAGAAGAATAGTATGCGTTCCACCTGAGAATCATAAAACATATTGATAGTAGGAAATGAACTCTGGGCTTATGGGGCATGAGTGCTAGTAGAAGACTTAGTTTCATGATCCTCAGCAAGAATGGTGCCTGGGCTTCTGAGCATCACAATATTTTACTGAAATGCTTTGAAATCTATAGCTATATACATTTTATATATACATATGACAGACCTACAGTATGTCATTATGTAGTTTTTTTTAATCCATTTAAATTAATTTTATTAATTAGGTAAAACAAAAAAGCAAAAACAAAGAGATGGGAAAGTAATACGTGTACAGAGGACATCAAAATCAAATCAGACCAAAGACGAAGCCTGACCACAGAAACATTTTACTACCTAGTTTACATTATATATATTTGAAATGGTTGCCATTTTCTTCTTAACACTTCCTTGCTCATTTACTGCATGACCTTTGAATACTCCCAAGTACAGTAACATTTTCTCTGAAATTAATTAATAAAACTTGTTAATTTTATTCTTAGAGACAAAGTATTGAAAGTGACCTTGGAAGTCATTCACGCCAACTGGGCAGAATCTATTAGAAGATATTAGTAGAAGATACAGATCCTGTATTAGGAACTGGAGAACTACAGAAGATGATGGCTGGCAAGCTAAGATCTTTATCCAAGAGTTTATCATCTTTGGTTTTGGATGAGATTGCACATTCCAGACAGACCTAATGTGTAACCTAGTCCTCTTGGACTCATGGCTCTGGTTCAGCTAGGAGGGCTCAACTCCGTGTTATGTGCCAGTTACACCATTTCCTAGAAAGGGAAGATTTCCTCTGGGTCACTTGTGTCCTGGTCATCTCCCATTTGGACTATTGTAATGTGTTCTATATGGATTATCCTTAAAAAGTATCCAGAAGCTTCGGCTGGTGCAGAAGCTGGCCACATGAGTTATATGGAGTGCCCAAAGAAGGACATGTGTAACACCTCTGCTCCACAAGCTGAATTGGGTGCTTCTGGGTACAATTCAAGGTGTTGGTTGTGACCTATAAAGCCTAACTACTTATGGAATCATCATTATCCCATTACATCAGCCTGTTCCACCCATTCAGGCAGGGAAGCCTATACCAAGAGCCGTGACAGTGAAGTGGTTAGAATGCAGTATTGCAGGCTGACTCTGCCCACTGCCAGAAGTTCAATCCTGACCAGCTCAAGATTGACTCAGCCTTCTATACTTCCAAGGTTAGTAAATTGAGGACCCAGATTGTTGAGGGGAATATGCTGACATTTGTAAACCACCTCAGAGATTGCTATAAAGCACTATGGAGCAGTATATAACTCTAAATGCTATTGCTATTGCTGTACCACAAGAATCTAGTCAACTAAAGTTCAACACCAAATTGGCACCACATATGGATCAGTGGAATTCAGAAGGGATTGGACCCGGACCATTTGCGGGAACATAACGACTCTAAATGATGTCCCTGCCCCAGAGGTGAGGCAGATCCCTACTCTCCTGGCCTTCTAAAAAGGAGTTAAAACATGGCTGTGTGCCCTTGCATGGGGAGTCCAAAGGAGCACAGAGCCCTCCTGTCACCTTTTCAATTGATTTTTAACAGGGTTTGGTTATTTTTGCCTCCTTCTAAGAAATTTTTAATTTTGAAATTTTAATTCTAATTTTTATATTATATATTGTTTTTATATTATGGCATTTTATTGTATATCTCCCAGAGTTCTTCTTTGAGGGAGATGGGCAATTTAGAAATGAAATGAATGAATGAATGTATGAATGAATTTATGAATTTTGACAGTTTCTGCTTCTGAAAAATCACCAGTACTATAATGGTCCTAAGATCACAAAAAATTGACAGGCTCTTATTTGAAGGGAAGATCACTGAAGATGGAGGAAAATAGGGGTTCAAACATCCACCCAATATAGACTTCCCAAAGAAAAAGGGGATCTGAAGGTCAATGAGGTCTGAAGGTCAGTCATGAGAAACTGCCAGCTAAGTTCATCTAAAGCCCTTGATTAACACTAAGAGGAATTTAGTAATAGCTTAACATGCTTAGCTGTAATCTATTAGGCAGACATTGGTCCTTTAGTACTGCATAACTATTATTTTGATGACAAGAAATAATTTCTAAATAGCATAACTGGATTCATAAAGTGTTTGAATATTTTTATTCAGTCTAATGTTTCATAACAGGAAACATTAGAGCTAAAAGAGAAGAAATTTTATTGGTCCTCATTTTTATTCAAGTCTATTAAATCTACAACTAACCTACCGGTAATATTATTTTCTTTGCTAGTTTTATAAACTGCTTGATCATTATTAATCATGAATGGTAATACTTGCTATAACCTATTTGCTAGCACTGCTGTTAAGTGTTTTGTTATCAACATTAATGAGATTGGATGATAATTTGTGGATATATGGAAAAGAAAAACCTTGCTGACAATATAAGAATGAGAAACTAAAATGGTAGATTATATATAGCAATGAAAAAGGGACTGTACACAGCATGTACCAAATGTTAGGCCCCACACACAATCAGTTACTTTATCTAAATTTTGAATCCATTTAATCATACAATTTTTACCTAGTTTAATTTCTTAACTTGTTTAGTTTCTGATATTTGACCAACAGTTTATAAATAAGACCCAGTAATACTACAGATTTTCTGTTGTATAGTTTTCAAATTCAGTCAAGAGTCTCAAGCTTTCCGCCTCCATTTTGCACTTCTTTTAAATAAATGCTACTTCTTCAAAGACACTGAAGCCAGCTGGGTAATTCTCGCCATTCCAATGAGAACACCTCAAAAGATTTAATTTTTATTAATAGTAAAATTATGTTGAGCAAAACTGCTTCCCCCTTCCTTTGCTCAAAACTTTCTTTTTTAGAACACATAGTATTAAGTATTAAACAAATACTTGTAGAATAACTACTGGCAATCATAGAGATAATTTGAAAAGACAAGGCAAGACAAGAAATCAAATCTTTGGTACCTCTTGTTTCATTATTTCTGTGAAGGTTTAACTTATGTACTATATAATAATATTGTGCTACAATTTATCTCAAAATGCCAAAGTCCTTTATCTTTCTAAAAAGCAAACATAAAAGAAACACTCTGTACATAAACAGCTCCTCTTGAGAAGAAAGATAACATGCACAATGCTGAAAAGGAAAACCTTGCCTGATATATTCAACATTTTCAGGTTAACCTATCCATTATATTTCAAGAGGAAACTTGCAGAGGTTTCTACTCAAGAAGAAAATATTCCCCAACTACATTTAAAAGAACATAACCTATACTTTAACAAAATTCTGTCAGTTTGGAAATCCAAGGGCATTGTTCAATTTATTTATTATAATAAATACTTCCATATGTCTTCTTCATAAAATGCTGTGGCATTCAAAGTGTCATGATGTAGGTTACATGGATACAACATGACTTATTATTTGATAACTTTATGTTTTGAAAAGGAAAGTACATCTCTCCTATTTATCAAGGAACTTCAAGCCCTTATAAGCATTCCATTGTGCTTTTAGTTATACTTCACTGGTGTATGCAAGTGTGTGTGTGTGTGTGTGTGTGTGTGTGTGTAGATGGGTGGGTTGGTGGTTCTGCCTATCTACCGCTTTTTCCCTACTAAAGAGTGATGGCTTAACAAAACTCACTCTTTCTTCAGAAGCCTCTGAAAGCCACTAAACACAAAGCTATTTTGAAATTTTATTTGAAATGTTATTGTGTGGTAGTGGAAAGATGTGGGGGAGAAAAAAAACATCTTATAATAGGATGTTTTTACACAAAGATTCAGCAGATAAAAAAGTTTTGATTGAATTTTATCTTGATTTCATTAAATATTCATAAAGGCCAATTAGAAGAGCAGCTAAGTAGGCCACAAGGCTCCTTTCCATCATTCTGTCAAAGAGAGTGTCAGGCGGCAACTATTTACACTGGAACCCAGCAGTCAATACCTTCATTTAATCTTTATTTGCTGCCCCTCTAAATCATTACCCCCTCCCAGTGACTGGTTTTATAGCTAGACGAAGACAAGGGGAGGGACAGGAAAATCTAATAATTCTGAAAGCAGGATCCTTAACTTGTATAAAGCCAAATGCAAATGAGAAATAGCATCCTGAATCAAACCCTGGAATGAAAATCTTTCCTTTAATGAGAAATGACATTGGAGGAGCACTGATTACCATGAAGAAAAACTGCTTAAAATTCATAATCAATCAAGCAAGTTTATTTTAACCTTTCATGACTAAACTGCTGGGTTACCATTTTCATTTATTGATGATGCATATCTTTTCTTCCAACCGCTAATTTTAAATTATAACTCTGAGAGAATACTCCATGTTTATTTGTAATTATGGATTTCTCTTTCTGTGTGTGTACTCACCCAGAGACATATCCACATGCACATATGCTCACAACAGACATTTACACTGAAAGAAAACCAGGGTTGTAAAATAGTTAACATAAAAGTGGAATTATATTCTATTGATATTGTACATGTGTGGTCTATTAATATCACCTTTCTCTACAGCACTCTTTGCTTTACAAAGTAATGCACTTTTTTTCCCTTTGAAAATGACAATGTTGAATTTAATTTGAAAACCCAATCACCCTTCTCTGATAACTCAAACAATATCATTGCAATATGGAAGGCCTGTGACTTTTTAGTAACAGACACTACTGGAAAAGATATTACTATTCTGACTACACTGATCCTAAATATAATGAAGCAAAAAGACTGAATAGAGCATCAATTAATATGCATAGCAACTTGCACATGAGGGAAACCAGAAGCTAGTATTTCAGTTTTGACCTAGCAATATATGAAGTTTGAATTTAAAAATTATCACCTTTTTCATGTATTGCAGATAGTGTAAAAGTGCAAACCAGGAGGTTAAAGACTAAACCAACACTGATACGAAAATAATGAAAACCATTTTAGACACATTGTGAACAGCAATATTATGGCTAGTGACATTAAAGGTTACAATTTTCCCTATCCGTGGTACAATAAAGTTATTAAATTACCACAAGTAAAGCCTACCTATGTATGAATGATAATGTATTATATAATTCTTTGTTAAGTTTATACCCTGCCTTTCCTCTAAGAACTTAAGGCAATGCACAAAGTATTCCCTTTTCCATTTTTTCCCTACAAAATGTTTTGATGTAGATTGAGTTGAGAAAGAATAGTTGATCCCACATCACCTCGTGATCTTGTTTTTTTATGGCTGAAGGCAGATTAGTATCTGGAACGCCATACATCTAGTCCAATATTTTATTTATTTATTTGTTTAGAAAATTAATATAACTGCCTACTGTCTCACAGCAACAATAAAAACACAGTATAGAAAAAATAAACATAAAAACATTTTTGTAATATTGTAAATAATCCCATTATTAATGCATAACCCTACATAATTTTTGATGGAGTTTTTTTTTTAAGTTAAGATACGGAAAGGTTTCTCTGTAATAAAGCAACTTTCAATAATTCAAACGCCTCCTTGTTTCTACTGTGCTGCTATGGATAACCAATAAACAATAAAACCCTCTAAATCAGTGCTGTCAAACTCCAGGCCCACGGACCAGATGCGTCCTGCGCTGGCCACGCCCATGCCCAGTTTAGCGAAGGGCAAAAATGTTCCGATACATCACGCGATGCCGCTATGAAGCCGTGAGTTTGACACCCCTGCTCTAGATCTTCTCTTCTATCCAGAGGCAGCCCCAAACTTGATGAATGAAGAAAAGGCCAGACAGTATCAATAGAAACTGACTACATGGTGGCATTTCTATGACTATTCTGAAAACAGTATGGAGTAGCTGTGAAGGTGCTGAATGGGCCCCAGGATATCCAGATTCTAATCTACTGACAACCACAGAATCTCTTTGGATGACTTTGGAACAGGCATTCTCTCTCAACCCAACCTTCATCACAGAGTTGTTGTAAATAGGAGGAAAGGACAATATGTGCATCATTTTGAGTTCCTGTGTGAAAAGCAGAATGTAAGTCAACTAAGTAAAAATAAATATGGCTGCCTCTGCCTCAATGCCCCACTGGCATAATGAGTAGCAAGTTCTGAAGTTATTTTCCATGCTACTACTCATGCACCATTTTCCTAGTTTTGTGCAGTGTTCCCAATCCTGAAATACATCCCATCAAAACTATGTTCATCCCAGGAAAACTGGGATTTCTGTTCATTCGATGATATAAATTGTTGCTATTATCTATCTTCTATATACTGTATCCCTATTATTCTTTTTCACTAGTATTTGCTCTGGTTTACATAGTGAACTAATTGGTAAATGTTCCATTCTGAGCATACGTCAAGGAGTGGCACATATGTTGGGGGACTAAGGTTAGAGAGATCTTATCTGAGTAATCAATAACAAGCAAAATAAACCATGAATTTGTTATTGGTTCAATTTTGTAGATTTGCTTTTAGTAATTTACAGAAAATACATACTTATCTATAGAATTTAGAATTCTTGCTATAGGGAGTCCTTGACATCTGATGACAATTGGGATTGAAATTTCATTCATAAGACAAGTCACTATGGCTGAGGAATTCTGGGAGTTGAAGTCTTAAAGTTGCCAAGGTTGGAGACCCTTGGACTAGACCCTATTTTAGGAAACCCTTTTACAGCAGTCATGAAGTGAACCACCACAGTTATTGTTGTTAAGCGCATCACATGAAGTGATGTGAAATGAACTACATGGCTGTTCACTAACTCAGCTTCCCCAAAGGATTTTATTTTTTTTTGTTTTGAAACTGTCAAAAAAAGGTCACAAATCACAATCGTGACCTAGGATGCTGCAACAGATCCTAAATTTGAGCTGGTTGCCAAACACCCAAATCACATACACGAGACCATGGGGTTGGTATGACACTTATAAATGAGAGTATAGGTCATAAAGTATTTTTTCCAACCATCATTAAACAAACAGTCCTAAGGTGAAGACTATCTGTCTCAATTCATTAACTGAATTCTATTTTTTAATAATAGTGTGATCTTTGATTATTATTTGTTTATTTAGTATGAAAAAGATAAAATACTATTACATTGAATCAAATGTTTTCTTAATTAGATTCTGAGTCGGGATCACAGAGAATAAGAGCTGTATTACATGTTGCATCTGAAAAGTGTACACACAAAGAATATAGTAGTGGACAAACATCTCCAGAATATGAAACTTCAGGAAAAGTGAGGATGCTGAAAAACTGGATGCTGAGTGGGCTGTTTACTGCCCAAAGTTGGAAAGAATTGTGCCAACCATATTTTATTTTCTCTCTTGGCTTTCAGTCAAGCACATTAGTATTGCTAATCTTTTGTTGCTTTTCTTTCCCTCTCCCTCCTATCTCTTTTGGCCTCTAGGAATTTTTTTCAAGGCTGTTTTTTAAAAAAAAAAACTCCTGATGCTTTTAGCCATATGCAGAACTGAATGCTGATGGAGCCTTTTACTTAAAAGAAATAATGAGGGATTTATAAACATCTTCCTAAAAAGTAGAGATTGTTTGATATAATTCTTGCTTCCTGCAAATTTGGGATATGAGCAGATGACACGGGTAATTATTGGTGTGATAAGATATGAAAAGTCTGGAAGCATGTCAATCCTAAAATCTTAAGCTTGCTTCCTCTAAATCAGGGGTGTCAAACTCGTGGCCCGTGGTCCAGATGCATCATGTGCTGGCCGGTTTAGCGAAGGGGGGAAAAGTTATGATACATCACGTGATGACACTGACGACGCGAATTTGACACCCGTCTCTAAATAAACTTTTATACTTAGTGAGGTTTCCTCACAGGAAAACAAATATAGAGTTAGGGTTAAGACATAAATTCATGACTTTCATAGAAGCAGAAGTAACATTACATTCTTTGTTATTTAAGCATATATCTTATGGACAAAAATTTTTGTGTGACTGTTTTTAAAAGCACAGTAGAAAATAAAGTGGTAATACAAGGGCACTGCTTTGCTGCCTCTTAATCCTTTTGTGCTTCAGTGTACTTCAGTCATCAATGAAATGTATGCCTTGATTTTTCAGCTGAGGCCTGAGGAAATTTAATCCATTAGATTCAGCATAAGATTTCTTTCTTGTCTAACATGATGCCAACAGTGGGTTCTGCCTTCAAATCTTGGGTATCTTTTGGAAAGCAAATATGTATGCTCAACTTTTCTCTTTGACATACTGCTAAAGAGTTATATATTCCCTCAGTACCAACACATTACACAGACATCTTGCAACTGGATACATCAAGATTTTTCCTAGCAGATTCAGGCAGAATTCCACTTCCATAGCAATTCATTCTGTTGTCCAGTTTGTAGATGTTCTTGTGACCACTAGAGGCCACTATGACACCTGCCAAGGGTGAATGCACAGGTTCCAAGTGGCCTCCCTATTCAGCCAAGAAGGAAATAATGCTGTAATTAAGGGGAGGAGGGAAACAGAAAAGGAAATGGCAGCTGAAGCAGTTTCATTGTGCCATTTATTATCTTCACAACAGCTGAGTAACCCAGCTCAATGGAAGATGTGTGTGTGTGTGTGTAAAATGTATTTTCTGTCACTTTTCCTTCCTTCAAAAAAGATGCCACTTTCCATGCAAGGATGCAAAAGATATTCCAGACTAACATTATGATGAAGCCAGAATTATTCCTAATAAGATTTTTTTGGACAAGGGATTAAAGGAAAATCAATGTAGTATATGGTAACTGCAGCAGATTATTGTATGGGGGGAAAAAATGGAAAAACAATAAATTACATACAGTGGATTATAAAATTAACTATACTTGCAGAAATGGCAAAGTGGACCAGTCTGGTCAGAGAAAAAACAACAAAGATTTTTGAAAGCCTGGGAACCTCATATGGATGTTTATTGAAAGAAGAAAAGATTGAATTGATGATTTGGGGTTAAAAGGGGAAGAAGAGGATGGGGGAAAACTTAAGATGATAAGTACACTAAAGAAAGAACAGTGGAAAGCATAATTGTAAGTTTTCTTTATTTCCCATTCCCATTCCCTTTCTTTTTCTCTTTCTTTTCTTTCTTTTCTTGTTTATTTTGTTTTTCACTATATTGAAAAATTCTTATATATTTTTTTTAAAAAAACTAGCTTTGATGGACAGTTATCAGAGTTCTATCCACATCATTCCAATTAGAGCTGTTCAGCGTCATCTTTTTCTCAGATTCAAAAAGTCTGCTGTTCTTGCTAATATTTCAGTTGATTTGGAAACTTCAAATCACCCTGTGATAGTCCATATGGCCTTCTTTTTCCAGCTCATCTCTGGAGAGGACATGGATTAGAATGTTCTCTAATACTCCCCATTCTCTCTTATTGAGTCATGAGGAGTTTATCTGACTAGGAGAGCACAACCGGCTTGCTAGAATCTTGAATAGGAACAATCCACATTACAGTATAGTTATTAGTTTCAAGTAGAAATTCTGGTTGACTGAAATCTGATATATTTTGTTTGGAGGCACCACCATATAATAAAAGTTAGTAATGAAAACTCAAAGAGGCACGGTGACTCAGCTACTTAGAGACGCTGGATTTGTCATCTGGAGAAGGTCAGCTCCAGCAATTTGAGCCGTAGCACTGTGTAATGGAGTGAGCTCCCAACAGTCACCTCAGGTTCTGCCAAGCTAGCAGTTTGAAAGCATACAAATGCAAATAGATAAATAAGTACCACTCTGGTGGGACTAACGGTGGAAACAAGAAATCAACTGGAGCTGGCCTGGCTCAAATGTGAAGTGAAGACCAGTGAAGAAAAGGCCCCAGGTGATGCTGGCACTCCCACACTGTTAGCTGTTCTATGTGCAGAGCTAGTTCGCCCCCCCCCCCCATTCCCC
>JANHJO010006841.1:41507-55489 GCA_032468235.1 Pseudoxyrhopus heterurus | reverse complement strand
AAACTTGTGGATTGGTTTCTGAACATTTTTTTACCAAGTTATATAACATCTTCAGCAGAGTTTAAGGGATGTTAGTGTCAGTGTTCTTCTGTTTATAAGGGCTTCAGGCATGGGTGTGTCAAGTGAGGATCTTGTGGTGGGTCAGCTGTGAGTCATCAGTGAGTCTTGTGTTGGGTCCTGTGATGAGATTACATCAGATCAGGATCATTGGGAGGTGAACTGGTGGGAGGGGTTGTGTGGTTTGGTTGAGTGTTGATGCTATCTCTGGCTGGCTGTGCAGTTGATTTGGATTCTGAGAGGTTTGTAGGCTGGTTGTAGGTCAATGTGTCTGTTGATGGAATTGCTTGTGGAGTGCCAGGCTTCGATAAACTCACAAGCATGGTGGGTGGTAGCATGGCCAATGATTTTTGTGTTTTTCCAGTCGAGTTGGTGATGTTTGGCATCGATGTGGGTAGAGATTAAGGATTTGGGATCATGGCATTTGACTGCCAGCTGGTGTTCGTGGATCCTGGTTTTTAATTGATGTGATGTTTTTCCCACATAGAATTAGTTGCAATGGTTAAAAAAAAACTTCCTATTCTGACACACAGCACCTAAAGCACAACCCATCACACAGCCAACCACCATGCAAAAACTAACCCTACTATACACAAAAGGGGTGTTGGAAATGACAGCCAGAATCCTCCAACCCCTAGGAATAACAATAGCCCACAAACCTATAGCCACCCTCCACCAGGAATTATCCAGAACCAAAAACAAAATACAGAAGGATTAAAGAAACAATATAGTCTATAAAATCAAGTGTAGCCATTGCAACCAATTCTATGTGGGACAAACATCAATTAAAAACCAGGATCCAGGGATACGACACCACCTGTCTCCTGTTTACAACAGCAGTTCCAAAAATGTTCCACACCCATTTGCACTATTTAGTTGCACGGCACAGATAAACCTCCAAGTGGCCTTAACAACTCTCAGAGAGAGTGCTAATTACCAGATAACTGCAAGGAAAATAAATCCTTCCCTTCTCTACCATTTAGTCAGAACTGAAGAAGCGTCTTAGATGAGAAGCAAAACGTCTTCAAGGAAAAACAAAGTCCAGTTGGCTCTTGGAAAAAAAAAAAGCACCTTTGGGATAACCTGGATGACTGAGAATATCCATAGACATTTGACGGAGGTTCATTTTTAGTCCAATATCTATGAATGAGTAGAACCATGGTCAATGGCCATGTAAGGTTTATTAAGGAAATAACATATTATGATGGAAGTCTGCATCTTTGAACTTTCTGTCCTCATAGTTGGCGAAAAACGAAAGAACTGTTCTTATCTGCCTGAAGAAAACAAGATGGCGGAGGGGGCTCTTAAATATTCAATCAGGAAACTTTCCAGTCATGGAAAATGATAGCAAAGAGAACACATAAGAGGTCAATACTTAAAAGGAGCTATATCTCCAGCATTCCCATTTGAGGATTTCCATTATAGCTAGACAAAAGCAGTCAGCTAGCCTGATGTACCACTCAAATTACACACTATTTATTTGGCTAAACTCCAACCTCTCTCTTTTACAGACAATGTGAAAGGAAGAAACAGGATAAAACGGAAATTGTTTTGAAAAAAACACAGTTACAGAGAATAATAATGCATGCGTACTCACATGCTAATATGCATAATCACACATTATAACCTGGCAACTCTTCAGGCTGTGACTGACAGATTTTTAAGAGCATGCTTTCTTCTAACCAATATTCAATTTACAATTAAGTTCTATAATTTTACATATTATAAAAAAAAACAGAGAACTGAATGAAAAGCAGTTAACAGGAAAGAAGGATAATCTATTTATTCCTATTCTTAGTAATTTGAGAATAAGTGGGTCATTTCTTTGATGGTAAATGAAGTTGGACTTATAATAAACACACACACACACAAAAGCACATTCATATTAAACCATAATTGTACTCCTGCACAACCAGAGTTTTCCCAAGCTGATTGTCTGGGGTGCTATTTCAGCCATTAAGCGTTGGCATTTACAGCCGAAATATCAAACTCAAGGATTTATAACCTTATTAATTTATCCATAGAACAACCCTAAAAATAAC
Source organism: Pseudoxyrhopus heterurus (assembly GCA_032468235.1). NCBI lineage: Eukaryota > Metazoa > Chordata > Lepidosauria > Squamata > Pseudoxyrhopus > Pseudoxyrhopus heterurus. The sequence goes on along the minus strand of JANHJO010006841.1, from coordinate 53,390 downwards.
CATGCAAACTAAGCATACTAATTAAAATTATCTAGTAAAAATAATAATGCACACAATAACTAGAATGTAGTTAATTTGACATATAGATACTTGTAATAGTACTTAGGAACCAATTTTTAGAAAATGAATTTCAACTGATGGCTCAGAATATTTTCTATCTCATACAGTTTAATAATCCTACGTATAATATTCCATTATGAACTTTCACTTCTTTCAGAAATGGAGCATCTAACAGCAGTTTGTCATACTTGTGATCATCAAGATTAATTGCATCAAGAATAGTGTTTTTGAATATTTGCATACATTTCCCACCCATTCACCCAGCCCTAAACCATAGATATTTCACTGTAATTAGGAAAAGGCATTAAAGAGTATACAACGGGAACTAATTTGGCACTCATATTGAAATAAATAAACAACAAATAAATAAACAATTTGGTGTTTGGTGACCCAGTCAGGTCATTCCTGTTCCTACTTTCAGTAATAATTTACACTGGAAGAAGGAGGGAAAGAAATAGATTTCTTTATTAAAAGAGTTACTACATGAATTTGGTCTAACACTGATTAATTCTATAGTTCAGAAAAGTAAAGTTATGGTGTCGTATTGTAAAAAAATTAAACCTATTTGTGGGAAATGTTTCTCTGACTGTTTTACATTAACAGTAATTGTGTTACATCAAGTGAACCAAGCAAGAAAAAAACTACAATACAAAGGATGTTCAAGGAAATTACAGAAGATTATAATCCTTCTCACCCCTAACACTTACCTTTGTGCACATGTACCAATAAAAAAAGGACCTCAGATACATTATAATAATCCCAAGTCTTGTGAGTGGTGAATGGCCCTTATTACTATAATTTAGGTGTAATACATAGCATTTTAGCCTGCGTTCATTGGTGAAAAGTAACATGGGGAGACTGACATTGAGGTTTTACAATCTTCAGCTTAACATTGTTTAAGCTTATGATGAATTCCTAAAAACAATTTTAATCACAGTTTTGTTTGAAAAACAGTTTTTTAGCAGTATGAAAGGCAGTATGTTGTAATGATTAGAATGTTAACCAAGAAATTAAGCTTTGGTTCAGATCAAACCGACACTTGAATCAACTGTTACCTCTCAGTTGAATCTGTCTGATAGGCTTAATGAGGAAAATATATGAGAGGGCAATAAAAATGCAAGGGGGTATATAATAGATTTTCATGATGTATGATAAATTCTAAAATTTCTCATATAGCTGCCATATATATATATATAGTCTTTTAGATGTAGAAAGAAAGAGAGGGCGATATATAAGAAACCATTGGTACTTTGTGATTCATGTTCAGTATCAAAACTTCCTTCAAAAATTGCAATGATTCCCACCTAACATACTGAACACTTTGCACTGTCTAACAACACACCCATAATTTTTGCTTTATAAATTTTATTTCTGCAACAGAATCATTATTACCTTGTTGCCTATCATATTATAAAGAGGTGGATGGGTGGAAATAAAGTCTAGTACAATGGTACCTTGGTACATGTCATTAATTGATTCTATGAATTACAATGAGTACTAAAAGGGAAGAGTCCCAAACAAGCCACATAACTTACCATGTGACCCTTTATTTCATCCTGGAATAACTTTCTGTCTGTTCCTTTCCCTATGTCTGCAACCTTCCCATCATGGCCAACTTATAGAGTCCTTCGGGAGTGGGGCGGCCTATAAATAGCATAAATAAATAAATAAATAAATAAATGAATGAATGAATGAATGAATGAATGAACTTCCTGTCTGTTCTATGCAGCCCTTTGCAGCCCTGGACGCTGCCATTGCACCTCTCGGATCAGCACATGGACCCCCTGACAACTGCCAACGTGGCCCGCTTTTTGGCAAAAGTGGCTGCCTATAAAAAGAGAGCCCCCCAATCTACAGCCAATGCTGACCCTTATTTTGCTGCTCCATCTTGCCTCTCCTGTGAGGAGCAGTGATAGTTACTGGAATTGCCCCCTGGCTGTTGTTCAGTTTATTTATTTATTTGTTGGAATTTCTATGCCGCCCCATTCCCGGAGGACTCCGGGCAGCTGCCAAATTGTTTTAACCATTTTAATTGGTTTGGATTGTATAAATCCCTAACGCTCATGCTTAATGCCAATGTCTTTTGGCCTTTATGTAGCCTGTTGCTGATTTTATTTTATTTTATTGTGTCTTATACACCACTTTTGTATTGCTCCTTGTCCCCCTCCTTTTCCCTTTACCTTTCGGTTTAAGACTTTGGTCAGGAATCTATAATAAATTATTATTATTATTATTATTATTTACAATCTCATGGAAGTATGACTTCTTTCTAAGCCTAAAGAGTCCAATGAATGCAGCTCCATGGAATTAACACAAAAGGACAAGTTGAGCGCTTTCACCAAGCACAGTGACACATCTTTCAATTTCCATATGACTGGTCTCTTCAGATACCTCAGCCCAATGTAAATTGTGTGTGAAGCATCCCTTTGTAAAACCAGTTGAGACATATAGCTTGTTCTTTTCTTGTCACAGGCATGGTTGCAGTCTATTACTTTCCATCCTCCACCAAAATAACCTGATTGCAGAAAACTGTACTTTTAGATTTGCAAGCTGTTCATAAGCATGTCACTTCTGATTCAGTCCTGCAGCGCATACATGGCTTGAGGAAAATGTTATTCTGTCATAAACAAAACTCTAAAGACAAAATTCTGCAAAGCCTTTGAAAAACAGACATTGTCCCCCAAATCAAGCAAGTTTGCTTCAAACTGTATATATGGGTAGTTTCACACACTTTACTGCAACATAGCCACCAGAGAATTTTTGTAAGAATTGTGTGCAAAAAACAGAAATGGTCCAAATTAGCAATTGTTAGAGTAAAGCCCAAGATAGAGGCTAGCAGCAAATCACCAATTTTCTTCTTGAAACCTTTTCCTCTTTCCCCACTTTTTTTCCATCAGTATTCACTGTCATCTGAATTCTTTCACTTCAAAATGGTTTCTTATGCTCCCTATCACTCTGTTTCTCCTATGTTTTCTTTATCCCTCCCTGTTGAAAGCACCAGGCTTATTTAAGGGTGGGGGGAAAGCATCCTATATATTGGGATAAAAACTTGTTTCTGGGTCTGAGAAATAAGCAGTCTTGCTTAATATTAGGGTGGGAGACATTTGGGAAGTTCCCAAATGTGGCAGCAATATGCTGACTCTGTAAACCACTTAGAGAATGCTATAAACCACTGTGAAGCAGTATATAAATCTAAGTTATTGTTATTGCTATTGTTACATATGTATGACTGAGTAACAATGCCGAGTATCAGTTTCTAATCAGACAGCTAGCTAGCAGTCCTCATGTTGCAGAATCACTTCTCACATTGCTGAGTTTTAAATGTTTCCCTATATGTGGGATTGTGGAACAATTTAATTAAGGTATATATTGCCAGTATGGAAACATTGATCTGATGTAATTGATTTTTAGATAAATATACCAGTTTCATTTGTAATGATAATGATGATGAAGATGACAACAACAATATCACACTCCAGACTTAACAATTGTCAATAAGAAAGACAAAAAAGTCTGGATAGTGGATTTGGAGTGCCTGGAAACAGCAGAAGAGAAGAGAAAATACTGGAGAAGATAACAAAATGCAAGGACCTACAAATAGAAATAGAATGACTGTGGCAAAGACAAGCAAGGGTAGTACCAATAGTAATAGGTGTCTTGGGTGCAATCCCAAAACAACTGGAGCACCACTTGAACACCATTGGCATTGACAACTTCACCATCAGTCAATTGCAGAAGGTGGCTTTATTTGGAACAGCTTCCATTCTGTGACAATATCTGTAACACCATCAAACATCCAGATCTGCCTATCCCAGGTTCCTGGTAAGGACTCAATAGGTAGACTAAATGCCAAACCCAGTCTGAACATCTAGCTGACTGTGCAATGATCAATAATAATAATAAATTATTGCTTTAGGATATTTTCAGCTTGACGTCAGATTCATCAATCTACCCATGGATTCTGGAACAGTATTGGAACAGTATTGAAACAGAACAGTAAATCCTACCCTGAGAATATATATTCAACAATAACAATAATGAATTACTCCACTAACTTTAATGGTGAAATACATATGGATACATTTGTTTATTTCCCCAAGAGACACCAGAATAAGTAGTAGCATGTTCTCATCATAGAAAACAGGAAAGCAGCCCGTAGTGTATTTACTTTGAAGGGACCCCGACCAACGAACAGAAAATTGAACTGTAAGAAAAAGATTAGATGGTAAATTGGTTACCTTCCAATTCTAACTTTTCTCCTTCCAACTTAATCCACAGTACTGTAAGGTACTGGTAATCTCCTCCAAAAGAAAATAAACTGGAGTGGAAACTGTTTAATATCTGAGACACACTAACGAAAAACTGGGCTGCTGATGTATATTGTACTTGTCTTCAATTGAAATCTCTCAGTATTCCTGAATTCCAATAGACATCTCTTTTTGAAACAAGAAATTAATCTACTTATTGAAACTCTTTACAACTAAATTACAACTCAAGTTTAAATACATATCTTTCAAGAAGAAACTTTTCAAATTGAAAAGAAAATATAATATCTTAGATATTCTGACACTTAACAACAGTTTTGAATTCTCTGCTAGTTTTATGTTGTGGAAATGTTATATACTTTCTTCTCCTAACATCTAGATTTGAGCAGCTTTTTGGAAAGAAGACAATATGTTTCTTTCAAGGAGAAAATGAGATTTTATCTCTAGGAGTGGAAGTCACACCTATTTCAATTTATTTGTTATAAATGTCTGGATGTGTTGCATTTTTATCAGGCATTTCTACAACTGGTAGCTGTAGAATTGATTTTATCAGACCAGTCACAGTTTTTCTTCTCCTTCTAGTGTCCTTAAAATATTCTGGGATATCATACAGATAAAATGAAGGCAACTGTAAAAAAATGTTAGAGGAAATAATATTTTTCTAAACCCACAAGAAAAATATTCGTAGTTCACAAACAGTCCCTATGCTTTGTTTATCTCTATGAACTACCAATAAATGAAAGTGAGATGTTTGCTTATTTTTGGTGCCCCATAGAAATAAAAATTCATACTCCACAGTATGTTCATATACTGAAAAAAAAAAACACAGAAACAATGTACCTAAAAATAAATCTACTACTTGCTTGTAAAGTCTGACTCCATTTTCTTATATAATAATATTTTCCTGTCCAGTTTGGTCCTTGGTTGACCATATTTTTAATATTAATAATATAATGCTCTGCAGCTGTCCTACCCCCAAAGAAATTTAGAAATTTTACATTAAAGAGAAATTGAAAAAAATTGTCTGATTTTAACTGACAGAAAAATTACATTGGGCAGCTTCCTGAATTTATTTACCTGATGTTATCCAAAACTGAGCTTTAAGATTGCATTTGTTTCATTTCAGGATATGCCTGAATTGGCAAATATGTTTTAACTTTACGCTTGACCAATGTGAAGTTGATTAACAACATAAATGGAGACTGCCATATTCTCCTTGCCTCCTCTCAAAGCAAGAATTTAAGAAGTAATTAATTGTTGAAATGATGCATAGCTATCAGAAAGAGCCAATTCGAGAAATGGCAAGTCCTTCTGTCCTATTAAAAAATAAAGTTGAATTGTGTGCTATTTTTGAGTGTAGGTGAATTCTCAGAAGGCTAAAGTAATAAGAAGATGATGTAATTTTTGCGGTGTATCAAAAATGAAAAGTAACCATGTATGCAAATTTATATGACTGACCATCTCACAAAGAAGTGATTTTGGATGATGCCCAATAAAATTACCGTATATACTCGAGTATAAGCCGGATTTTTCAGCACCCAAAATGTGCTGAAAAAGTCACCCCCGGCTTATACTCGAGTCATGGGTCCCAGATGGGCTTTCCACTTGCTTGCAGCACACATGTGGCAGCCTTGTCTTCTCTCTCTTCTGCCCTCGATTCCCGGAGATCGATAGGAGCCCCAGAAAGGACCGCGGGCCGTCGCCACCATGAGCAAAGGGGTGAGGACAAGAAAAGGACAGAGCCGGAGAACAGCGCGGGAATTCGGTTGCATCTCTTAGCCAGCAGGCTGTATATACCTCGGTGGCATGAAGTGCCAGAGTACCACCTGTTGCTAGCAAAGGAAGTTTCTTTCCTTTAATGGGACTGATGGCCAGCCCAGCCCACCTGCCTGATCAGCCACTGAACGGGCACTTTTTTTGTAAGGATGGCTGGCGGCTGCCATGAGGGGAATTATTCTGTTGTGGGAGGATAATTCCACCCTCGGTGGCTCACGGTGCGTAAACGGGCTGCCGGAGGTGAAACAGTGAATTGAGGGTGGGCAGGGGCAGATGGGCAGGCCGGCTAGCCAATGATCTCTGGAAAGGCATTAATTGATGGTTAGCTATTTGTTAATTTACAGCTTAATGTTGTGACATGAGGTAACTGAAAATATGCCTCAATTAATGTAATTTTATTGTTATTTATTTTGATTATTGAAACTTACCAATAGCTGCTGCATTTCCCACCCTAGGCTTATACTTGAGTCAATAAGTTTTCCAGTTTTTGTAGGTAAAATTAGGTATCTCAGTTTATATTTGGGTCAGCTTATACTCAAGTATATATGTGTATAAAACTATACCCAAAAATAATAATTGCAAGTGCCACACTCAGATATTATTTATTTGGCAATAGGTAACAAATTGGAGGCATTTTACATTGATGTGGACTGAAGAGTGAGATTTATATTTCTAGAAGAATATTCATGTTCTTTTAATGTAGCCTTTCATGTTTTTACACATAATGACTTTGTGGTGTGTGTGTGTGTGTGTGATTTATTGTTGAACAATATTAGTCCAAGGACATTCTACCATAGTTACAGTTCTTGGTTTACTTATAGATCTTGTACTTCACAGGTTTTTACATGTCTGTTAAAAAAGAAAAAAAGGAAAAGGTCATTGCCTGAGTCTGAAAGTCAATTAACCCAGAAAGTAGAATGAAAAGTTCATGTTAATCTGCAAATGTAAATCTCAGTGGTGATTAATTCAAATCCTTATAGTGGCTCCAGGAAAGTAATTTATTCTTTTATAGGATAAGTCTGCATATTTTCTCCTGAACTTGAGACACTTTATTATAATGAATAAATAATTGCCATATACTCATTTTACAAAATTAGTGTGTAGACTTAAAATAATTCTGAGCAATTTGCATCACTATTAATACTGGCCATCAAGCCAAGAAAGCGAGTAATACACGAGGATCAAGTAATAATTATTTTTGCTTCCTTTTCTCTCTGTCTCTTTCTTTCTCTTTGTCTGTCTATCTGTCTGTCTGCCTGTCTCTCTCTCTCTCTCTCTCTCCGTCTCTCTATTTCTTCCTATTAGATTTTGATTACAAGGCTACAATATTTCACCTGCATTTACTGGCTTCCTAAGCAGATAGTCATTATCAGCTAACATCAAGATTAGCATTGTCAATAGCTCATAGAAACTCAGGGGATTTATATTGCAGTCATATAGAAGAGTGTATGCTGATTATTTATGTTTGTTTGTTTTGTCCTGTTGGAAAATTCTAGTAGTTTTGTAAAAGAAGAGCTAATTAATTTACAGACTTTCTAACTGAATATGAGTCATTTATGTGAAACACCATTCCTGCTAAAGGAAGAAGAAACTCTCAAAACGCCATATATAGATTTAGTAGTAAATCACTAATAAATGATATTACTCCACCTTTAACAGAGAAAATATATCACAAATACAAATTTACAATGGAAATTCACCGGTGTCATTTATTTTGTAGAGGCAAAACTCTGCTCTCTGGTAACCACCATCAATAATCAACCACTTATTTCTTCTACTTCTAAAATCTTACTAATAAAAGTTCTTAGAAAAGTGGTCCCTATTGTTTGCATGCCTGGAAGAATCAAGAAAGGTAGATTCAAGTTTCAAACAAATCAGTGTCATTGATTCTTTACCCCCAGACTTTAATACATAGTACATAGTATTAAAATCTGACTGAAACCTGGAATCTTGCCTCCATATCAATCCTATTCTAATGGTAATTATTTCTGCATTTTCAAACAAAACACAATAAGAAAACAGCAGTTTCTTTCTGCTTATTTTTAATTATTATGAGACAAACTTACCATTCAGTGATTGCTCAGTTTTAGGTAAAATGTCAAGAAAGGTTAAATTATTCTTTGGTTTTCAGACCAGATTGAGTCACTACCTAAATAGTAAGTTGAATTTCCAGTGTGGAAATTAAGTACATCCAAGCTAATTAATGATGTTATGTTATGGATACAATACAATCTTACTGTCTCACAATCAATATGGAACACTTGGACAAAGTGATATGAACTAATGAAAGGCATTTGATCATTATCTCAAAGATAGAACCTTGGAAAACTGATGGTTAAGATGGCAGAATATTGGGAATGAAAACAAGACTTTTCTGAATTATGAACTTTCAGATTTGAATCCAATTTCTGTAGTTTTCAAAATACCAAGTTTTACTGTTCTACTAAGCTCTTGGTAGCTGTTGGCTTATCTTGTAAACATGTATAAAGGAGAAAGACAAATGAGGAAAAAATGTGCTTTGCTTTATAATTATGCATGTTTCATGCCAAGGTTCTATTTTAAACACAGGAATCTAATAACATTTGTATCATATATTTCTGCTGAAGATTCTAAGAACATTTAAAAATATTGTTTTCCTTTTCAATATTTCAAAGCACTCAGCACTATATTTTCTCCTGAACTTTTGTACCTACTCCAAAATTATATGTTTCCTTCTGTATATAAAACCTGTCAGAATAATACAGAAGGGGGGGGAAAAGCTGGGGTTTCTAAAAAATGAGATCCACTTTTTGATTTTAGATTTGAGCTTCTAAGTTAAGATATATTAATATTTATGGAAAGGCAAGGAAGATCATGATTTGTGTAGTTTTTCTCCCACTATGGAAATGTAAACCTAATGTAAAAGTTTTACTTACTTACCCATCTATCCAGTTTTAAGATTCTTACTGCTTTCAAAAAGTTCATACTTTTGAATCATTTCTGTGAAGTGGGGAACAAAGAAGTGATTCTACTTTTATTTGCAAGGGAAACAATATTGGATAAGAGTATGTAGAAACCCTGAAAATTATATTGCAGTGTTCTTAGGAGTTCTGGAGAAATACGCTGAAAAAAACCATTTCTATTTCTCCATAACATCCAATCCAGAAAAGATTGTACATTCCTGAAGAGCTGCCAAAAAAGCAGTTCCAAGCTGGATGAAGGACAAGAAATTGAAGCTGGATGCTAACAAAATGGAGATCTTATGAATGTGATACTCAGATATGGAAATTGGCTGAAATCCCTCAATGCTAAAAGATATGTAGCTTGGGGTGAACCTGTGATCATCACTGTCATTAGTCTGATTTCCGTGACTTCTAGACCTACTACCAACTTTCATTGATACACCAGTGGGAATATGCCCCAGGAACAAATTATTTGGTTGCTCCTTAGAGCACATGTTGGAGGACAAAAATGATGGAAAAATAGATAAAACAGCAGATTTTCAAGGTTAAAATTAAAAATGATAAGCAAATATTCATATCAGCCCATAATTTCTTCATTTCCAACTGCATGAATAAAGTTAACAGCTTTATGCTTTTAAGCCCTACTTCAGGTCTCCAATCTCAGGACAATGGTGAGTGTTTGACATCTGTCATTCATAAGAAGTATCATTTCTTCTATATTCTTACTACTATACAATCAACTATGTCCAGGCTACTTTTCTCCTTGCCATTTATTCTTTTGGAAAACATACATTACAGCATTCCAGGAGTTCTGCTCCATGAAATTGAAAGGCACCATAATGATGTGCTACCATTCAGTCTTCTAACCCGAGGGAAATAAGAACTGTGTTCCTATATTTGTCCAAAGGATGTAGAAGGAAAAAATGCAAATTATTTGATTCAATATGCAATTAATATTAGTTGAAGCTGTGTAGCTAATTCGTATCATGTTTCAACAAAAAAGTATAAAATTTGATGGGTATATATTTAACCCATGAAATTCATGACAGAGGACATGTTGATTGGATAAATTCATAGTGGATGGGACTATAATACTGCAAAACAGCACCAGGTTCATGTCTCCATTTTCTGCTTGTGAGCGCCTCAAATGTAGCTGGTTACATACAATGAGAAATAAAATACTGGAATATGAGGGGTTTGACTTGATCATGCATAGTTATTCTTCTCTTTTACTGCAACTGCTTCACCCTTAGAAACAGAGGCAACCACAGGTGGCAGGAGATACAAATAACAAATCTTTAGCTGTGATACAATCCACATTACATACTGGTGTCCAATGGCAGGATAGAAGCAGGACAGAAGCACAGAGGGTTGGATTTACATCTTAATGTTAAAGAACTTATTCCATCTTTTTTTGGGGGGGGGTCATTGAAGTTTGTATAGTATGCTTATGGTGAGAAACAAGGAAGTTCCTAAGTAGCAAATCATTCACTGAAGTTCTGCAGAGCCCTAATCATAATATAAATGTTTGATTCTGAAAGTCCTCATTCTACCCTTTGTTGCTGAGGAAATTAACAAACTCTGATTAGGCTTTTAGAATCCCTTCACCAAAACAATAACCTTATCCTATCAGATCCTGGATTTTTTTATTGCCTATTGCCTAATCATCTTATTTTATACTTGACCAAGTAAACATCCCTCCCAATATATGTTATTCAGTGGCATTTTAAGTTAATAATGAATGTTAATTAACTTGGAAGTTTTTTGAATGTTTCAAACTGTCCTTCTGTAATTTAAAACTATCACATATTTATTCTTGATGGAACCAAGTCTGTTTGACCCTTTTTTTAAGCATTCTGTTTAGCATTCAGCAATTTCTATTTTTAATGAATGTATCTTCTTGTATTCTAATTATTTTTTACAAGAGCCAGACCTAATTTATTATTAAATGGCAGGCATTTTAGGACAGTTATGCGTTTGCTTTTTGGGATTTCATAAAATTTATATTTCATAAAAATAAGCTGTGTTATTTTATTTGTGCTGTATATTTCATTAGCTGAACATTAGCTGACAAAGGAACAATGATATTTTATGCTTTTCAGTCTTAGCTATGTGTAAAAAATCCAAATAACTGTTTTATGCTGTGTTAGTTGATACTGATGTTTGTTTCCTGATTCAACAGAAGAAAATTGCTGAAGTCATTTTGAAAAATCATGATTACTTGCAAACCAGTTTTCAGATTTTTTATGGTGAATGTTCAATAGCAATTTATAGTTATTGATGCAAATTCATTTCCACATATTGCCACTTTTTCAAAACCTTTCTCTAATACAAGGAGAGAGAGAAAGAGAGAGGGAGCCAGAGAGAGAGGGAGAGGGAGAGAGAGAGGGAGAGAGCACCATTACTACCACTGATCCAGTTCAGTCATGACTCTTGGATTTTCATAGTGTTTTTTTACTCAATATTACCAGCCGTGCTTAGATTTTTCAAATCCAGCCATGTTAGGGTTGGACTTGCCATCTAAGTTGGCTTATAGCCATTGGCAAGACCATTTCCAATACATATGTCCTCTTCAACTTCATCCAGTTTAATTTTGTGCTTCTTCTGACACACCCAATTTTTATTACAACTAAATGCTCAGAATAGCCACTATTATACACAGCTTTTCACTTCTTTAAACAAGCACTCAATCCTCATAACACATACAATATGCTAGACCTTCTCATACACATATTAAACAAGACATATAATGATTCCAGAAAGGAAAACGAAAACCAAACAAACAGAAGAAACTTCGAACATTTTTCCAGGTACACCATTCACACAAGTAGCTTTATTTT
>JANHJO010006841.1:30286-41407 GCA_032468235.1 Pseudoxyrhopus heterurus | reverse complement strand
TCCAAGCAGTCACCATGTTTCCAGTGTCTTTCTTCCCACTTGGAGCAGAACCCAGAAGGATATTTCTTCCAACAGTAGCATTCATAGTATCCATTTTACTTTCTCTGCTATCATCATCATTCTGTCCTAGTCCAAGAGTATACTACTTACAGTATATTATTTACAGTAGTAAGCATACTATTTACAGTATTCTTTCATTTCATTTTCATCCCGTACAATCTTATTATTTTTATTTTTAACTCCATTCACTCAGAAAGAAGATTCTTCTCTAGGCCTTTTCATCCATATTCTAAAAAAAATTCCTATCATAACACATCTCTTTCCATTTTCTACATTTCTTAATCTTAACAGTACCTTACTCTCTTTGCCATTTTTTCTCTTTATATATATCATATATTCATTTTCCCCTCGTCCTCATTCCATTCATTTTATCAATGGGGTATTCTGAGAACCATTCTAAACTGACATTATTGTTTCCTGAAGTGATTTTAAACAATCAGCAGGTAAGTGCAGTAGCTTACATTTGTTTGAGATTTTTTTTTTTAAAAAATGTACAAAATCAACTATCTCATTCCAATAAGTTAGAAATTCTCATCCATCTAAAAAAATGCTATGAACTTTGTTGTGCCTGGCAAAAAAAAAATTGGTTACTTACTTCATCTTTTCTAAAAATGAAAAGTTGTGTATTATCATTCTACGTTCCTTGTTAATAGGAACATTTGGTAAGATGGTGTATAATGGCTCATTTTTCTTATTGAAAGAAATACTTGAATTAATTGAATATATGTTGAATGTATCTTCAGTGTGAAATATCTATTAATTAAGGTATTCTTTATGCCTCAGAAGGGAGAACTTTGATTTTAATATCAAAATAATATTTTAAACAGTGCAAATGCACAAATTTTGCAAATGGTATCAATAAATGCAATTCCATTCAGTGTGCTCTTATAGCAATGCTGATCAACCATTAGAGAACCATGCTAGTTATTAAATATGTTAAATAAACACTGAGTAGAACCAAATTGTTGCATAACCGGTATTTTTAAAACAAGAAAAAAATGTTTCCTGGTGTGAAAAAAATTACAAATCATTAGTTTGAAAAGGTGGGAAGTTTTATCAAGCCTTTTGTTTTCTCAGTATGAGATTAAATAATGAAGAACACATAATTAATAAAACTAGTGTTATTTCTATTTATTTTTCAACACTCTCCAGGATACTAATAGTACTTGTATTTACAAGGTTTAACATATAAGTCATTCTGGCTACACACCAATATATTTGGAAATAAATTCAACTGAATTTTTAGGATGGTTATTTCTGACTAAATATGTACATACTTATGACCACAATAGAAATTGGAATTTCAGTTGCTAAACAATGCAGTCATCACATGCCTGGACCTGCTTTTACTACTATTTTTATTATGGTTATTAAGCAAATCACCTCAATCATTAAGTGAATCACATGGCCACTAAGTAAACCTGGCTTCCCAATTGACTATGGTTGTTGGAAGCTGCTGAGAAGCTTGCAGATTGCAAACACATGACTGCAAGATGATGCAACATTGCAATTGGGAGCCAGTCGCCAAGCGCCTGAATTGCAATCATGTGAATATTGGGATGGTACAAATGGTTGTAAATCAAGGATTACCTGTGCAGTATAATGCTATTATTAAGCGTTAAACATTGCTGAAATATCCACTGATATATTGCCACATTTTATTATCATGTATCTTAGCGTTAACCCTCAGAATCATTGATGTTAGTGATCTATTCTAAAGAATTGCTATGCGACCAAATTTAGTTAGATACAGGATTCACAAAATGCTGTGTTAGCACTATATTAGAAAGCCTGCAAACAGCCTTGCCTTGCAGGATTATGATTACAATCTTCCCGTCAAATGAAAACTACATCTATCACGCAAAACAGTTCTATTTAAAGGCCTTGATTTCTCTGCAGACACAAAAGTGTCATATGGAACCATTCTCTCCAGATGTAATCCTCCCCTTGCCTGAAAAGCTGCATTCAGACAGAGCTTAAAGGTGATTTGCAGATTAACCACAGGCATGCTGACCCACAACCCATATCTGTGTCATTTTTCTTATTCTATCCATAAAATGCCTCTACAGCTTTACATCCTTTGTTCTAAAAGCATTGCAGAAAAGATACTCTCCTTGAAATTGCAATGCTGTAATAATACCAGGATTAAAAACCTAAAATAAAAATGCCATCTCATGAGATGGGTGGTTATGTAAATTTGATAAATAAGTTCCTATACCCATCAAAGGCATCATCATGAGACAAACATGCAAAGATAATGGACTATTTCACCAAAGAAATGCTAAGCAAGATCAATTACAGTCAGGAAGATTTCCAGTGTTGAGATTCGTGTGGAGGAAATATTTCAGTGTCTATTTTTTAACCTTCTTTTTACTACTGTTTCCTCAGTTTAGTGATGGGTACAGAGTAGTTAGTCCATAACTGATGACTACCAGGCAGAAAGAATTCAGAAGCTCCAAAGAGATATATAATTGGTCATTAGGAGCTAGAAGTAGTAGGTGACAAATCTTAAACAAAAATAATTTTAAACAACAGGAAAAGTCTTATCTTTTGGGATCTCCTCTGCAAAATTAGGAAATACAGGCCACGTATTTGCAACATTTTCAGTCTTTATCCAAAGAGCCAATACATTTTTTTTTCTTCTGTTGTCCACATGTTGCAGAAATCAATGTTCCCAGTCTATCTCGGATGTATACTGATACTATACAGTGGAGGAGAAATAAGGGTTCAGCCACCAGATTTCCACTCCACCCCCCCAAAAAATTCCGCCCTTCAACATCACTCAATAGGAGATTAATGGAGGCTAATATGCAACTTCGAAGAGGATTGAAAAAAGAAAAGATAACAAAACCAAGGGGAAAAAGAAAATGACAGATTGTTAAACCTCATGCTTCAACTTAAGTCAAAGTATGAAAGATGAGTGTGAATCAAATATTGTGACATGGGCAGGCATACAAGAAATGGAATAAATAACTAGATGAGGTATGCATAGATTTTTGGTCTAAACAAGTAAGGGAGTAGTTATGAATATTCTGGACTTGGTAGTGGTAACCAAAACAAATATAGGGAATTGCACAACCAACGAAGCCTCCTCCATTCCATCCATATTAGCAGTTAAGTAAATCACTGAATCTTCTTGGAGTTATGCCCAAAAATTAATGCTAGGGATAGATTCTTAAAGAGAATCTTTAAGATGGTGACAGTTTCCATTCTGAAATGTTTGTGGATCAAAGTAGAATACATTGGAAAATTCTTTTGCCAATGTAATTGAATTTAGGGTTAGGTTTAGGGTAAGGGTTAGGTCTACTTGGAATCATGGTCAAAAACCAATGTTAGGGATAGATTCTTAGAAGTTTTCTAAGCTCTAGAAAACTGTTGTCTGTATAAAGAGATGGTAACAGCTTTTCATTCAGAGTTGTTTTCGGACCACAGTAAAATCCCATTGCCAATAAAAATGTAGCTAGGTTAAGGTTAGAGGTAGGATTGGGTCTACATAGAGTCACAGTCAAAAACTAATGGGATAGGTTCTTAGCTTTTTTTTAAGAAAATAAAACGAGGGTTAGGTCTACTTGGAGTCATGGCTGAAAAATATTGTTACAGATATATTCTTAGTGGTTTTCTAACGAAAGAGACACTGACAGCTTTTGTTTCAAAATAATTTTTGGACAGCAATAAAATTCCTGGGGAAAATCCCATTGAAAAAGAAAATAAATCTTGGGTTAGTGTTAGGATTAGTGTTGGGGTTTGGTTTAGATTTACTTGGAATCATGGCAAAAAAGTGAAGCTAGGGATAGAGTCTTAAAGGTTTTCTAAGGAAAGTGAGATTGATAGCTTTTTGTTTGGAGTTGTTTGCAGGCTACAGCAAAATATATGGGAAAATCCCATTGCTAATGAAAATGAAACTAGGGTTAGGGTTTTGTCTATTTATAGTCATGGCCAAAAAAATTCATGCTAGGGAAAGATTCTTAGCTCTTTTGTAAGGAAAGAGACTGTGATAGCTTTTTGTTCTGAGCTATTTGTGAATCACAGTTAAAAAAACATTGGAAAATCCTGTTGCCAATGCAAATGAAACGTGGGTTAGGGTTAGGTCTACTAGGAGTCATGGCCAAAAATATTGTTAGGGATATATTCTTAGTGGTTTTCTAAGGAAAGAGACATTGACATCTTTCCATTCAGAGTTGTTTGTGGACTATAGTAAGATACATGGAAAAATCCCACTGCCAATGAAAATGAAACTAGAATTTGGGTTAGAGTTAGTTAATCTTGAAGTTATGGCCAAATTCTAATGCTTGGGATAGATTCTTAGCAGTTTGCTTAGTAATTCAACAGTGTCAGTTTTCTTTTGGAGTTGTTTGTGGACCACAATAAAATATATGGGGAAATCCTGTTTCTAAAGAAAATGAATCTATAGTTAGGGTTAAGGTTAGGGAGTAGGTCCACCTGGAATCATGTCCAAAAACTAATGCTAGGGATAGATTTTTAGAGATTTTCTACCGGTAAGTAAAGCTAAATTGACAGCTTTTTGTTCTGAGTGGTCTGTGAACCACAATAAAATACATGGAAAATGAAAAGTTAGGGTTCTTGACAGCTACATTTAGACAAGGAAAAGCAAATGCACAGCTATAGTATCAATGGTACCTGGTTCAATAATAGTAACTATAAGAGGGAGCTTGAAGTTCTAGTTGACTATCACTTAAATATGAGCCAGTAGTGTGCTTCAACAGCCAAAAAAGCCAACACAGACCTAGGCTGTATTAACAGAGGGATAGAATCAATATCATGTGACGTATTAGTACCATTATATAGTGCCTTGGTAGGACCACACTTGATATAAAAAAAGATGTTGAGGCTCTAGAAAGAGTACAAAGAAGAACAACAAGGTTGAGTAGAGGACCAGAAGTTAAAACATAATAACAGTTGCAGGAATTGAATATGTCTAGTTTAATGAAAAAGAGGACTAGAGGGTGACCTGATAAAGTGTTCCAATATCTAAAGGTCTGCCACAAAGAAGAGTGGATCAACCTATTGTCCAAAGCACCTGAAGGCAAAACAAGAAGCAATGGATGGAAACTAATCAAGGCAAGAAGCAACCTAGAACAAAGGAGATTTCTTGGCAGTTAAGAACAATTAATCAGTGAAACGATTTGCCTCCAGAAGTTGTGGGTGCTCCAATACTGGAGGTGCTTAAGAAGATATTGGACAACCACTTGTCTAAAATGGTATAGGGTTTCCTGCCTAAGCAGGGGTTTGGACTAGAATCATCCCTTTCAACCCTATAATTCTGTTAGTATGAATCTCCTAGAGCAGGAGTCTCCAAACATTAAGACTTATTTCAACTCCCAGAATTCCTCAGCCAGCCATGCTGTTGCCAGGTTTGGAACAAGGAAAGCATCAAAACAGTAACTACTGTTGTGACCAACTGGATTTAGGACCTCATGCACATAACCTTCTTTTTCATCCTTGTGCGAGAATAAGGAATCCTCAAGGCTTCCCAAATTTAGCAAACTGAATTCTCCATGTTCCATTTGTGTAAGAATCAACCCAATGAAGCATGAAGATTTAACTAACAAAGTTTGCCTCCAAGCACTAATAGGCTTTCTTTGGGAAGCCTAATTGTAAAATGCCCTGTACTTAACTTTGTCTACCAAATCTAGCCCCAGAATATTCACAACATTCTTGCTTCTTTGGTCCAAAAATGCCATGCATATCTCTTCTAGTAATCTCTCCCATATACCATTTCTTTCATTTACCTGCATGTCCATTTCAGTCATACCCTTCTTTAGTTCTTTGAGTTAAGTTGACACAAGAGGTCTAACAATCAGTGTAACTTTGTTTTTTCTCTCTCTCTATGTTTTTGTTATCTTTTCTTTTTTTTTCCAAGCAATCTTCTCTTCTGAGGTTGCATATTAGCTTCCATTAACTTCTTACTGAATGATGTTGAGGGTCTGAACTTGGTGACATTCATGACTGACCTACATGGCCTCAACTTGGATTGCTCACCTGTTCAGTGACCTCTTCTGTCCTTCTGTCATTGGTGCTGTCACTTTTGCTTTGCCTTGGGATACAAGGCTCACAGTACTTCACACAATATGATGCTACATTTTACTTCTACACTTTTAGCATGCAAGCATGTGACTGTCATCAGATAAAGGTTCTGTAGCATGTTAAATGGTGACTATTATGCATGTTCAAAAGGGAAATATTGGTGGAAGTGACAGAACCACTAGTGCATGGGAGCAAAAGGAATGCTATTTTTCTATCTATTGATTTTAACAAATTCTGAAGGTTGGAGTCTTGTTCATCTGATGAGCGAGACCTGAATGAACATTGTTTCATGCTGTGAAATGCACATACTTCTAAGCAAAAATTCTTTATGCTTTCCAAATCAATTTGCTGGATGTAAAAAAAAAAATTGATAATCCCTTTCTTCTTTTCCCTGGAAAAAAATATTCATTAAAAAAATAGAAGTTTAATAACAGCAAAATGTAGTGTCTTTTTGTTACAATCCCAAAACTGCCATTTTGGGATTGTATTTTGTATTATTATTATTATTATTATTATGATGATGCCATCAAAATGGCCATCTTTGCAAAATTCAGCTCATTTCTGCTTAATTCTGCTAAAAAGAGACACCATGAGGAGCTCACTTTTCTTTAGTTCAATGTTTATTTAATGGCACTTGGTGTTGTTTAAAGTTTCAGCTAGGATTGCAATGATGCTCTAATATTTGTTGAACACAAATGCATTCGAAGGTGGGTAAGTATATGAAGACCTGCAGCACAGCAAAACCATATTATATTGAATCACATATTCATTTTGTGAAAGGATGAATGCACAAATGTATACAAGACGTGCGTATATGCATATCGTATTAAGAATAGGCTAATGATTCTAATGAGTCTCTTGCTTGTGTCAATAGGTATGGTCTAGCTTGTGAAAAGCAAATGAAAATTGCTAACACTCATTTTGCTGTGTTCATATAACATGTTTAATAGGTCAATTAAAAGCTAGCAGTCAGATAGTTTGTCTGATTCCACCTCCCAGTTCTCTTTCCCTAAGCTGAGTGTGTGTTGTACAAACTGTAGCCTGCTTGGTTATTTCATGATGTGATGAATCATGCAAATTCCAAAATTAGATAAATTTCATAATCAAGGCAAATCTCCTATGTGAACACAACCAGAGATAAACAAACAAAAATCTGCAAGTTTCCCTAATATCTTATGTTTAAATATTTCTAATATGTCACAGCAGATGGCAGCACAAAGCAATTTTGGTGGATCTTGAAAATACTAATCCCCAAACAGCATTGGTTAATTCATACCAATGGTTAATATTTAGATAGAAGAGTACCAAAAAAATCCCTGGGGCAGCCCTAGTCTGGAAAATTGATGAAAGGGTTGAAAAAGGTGGCACTGGCAAATAAACTACAGGAGCATGATTTCATTAGGAGCTGAGTTTGGTTTGAAGAAGCCCTTACTTTTAATCCTTCCCATACTGTTTTGTTTTGGGGGGTTTTTTTTGCACAATAATCTGAAAAATATAATCTGATAATAATCTTTTAGTGTGATCTAGAAATAGGTGTTTGGTTTTGATCCTATTGCATGAGATCTTTTAATGAAAATGCCAGGAGCTGAAGTTATCTTAGTTGTATACCAAAGTAAGCATAGGATTCTTCTTATATGCAGAATGTGAAGGATCAAGGAATGGAGATCAGATAAAAAGAGACACTTGGAGTTGCAGCAGCTTTTAGATTTCAGTGTGGAAAGGTAAACTTATTGATTGCTTCCACCTAGAGCTGAATATGATTGCTGGCAAACACTATCATTTCATGTAAGCAATGAAAGAGGGATATTGCAGAAGTGTTTTTATTGTTTTTTTTTAAAGCAATAAGCTATTTTTGTTTTCTTTTACTGGATTGGGACTTTACAAGATGAAAAGCAATTCCCATTACCTCTAATTTTTCCCGCGTCCCAAACCTGGGTCAAGGAAAATCCTGAATGAATCTATCTACCCAGCCAGGTTCAGCCAACAATTGCTTGGTTGTAATGAGGCTACTGTGTTTAAGACATTCATCGGTTTCTATGATTACTGATCTCCCCATGCAAGCTAACAATAACAGCACCCTTTGGAGCATAATCACACACATCAGACTCTACTCAAGGCACTGTTCTCTTCTATTGTTTCTGTAATTGAAGTATTGAGCTGGAGGCTTCAGTTAGCACAGCATTGTAGTAATATTTAGAACAAATGTTCTTGGGGACAGTTACTGCATATTCAAATAATTATTCATAGTAGGGAACATTCCCTGCCTCTCCCACATGACAGACTCATAGTAGGCTTGGTACAGATGTTGTTTAGAACCTTGATGCCCCAGGATGTTAGCAATATTTTCTATCTGATCAGATGGTGTATTTATATGCACTTCAGACTAAGCTGCAAATGGAAGGAAACTAAAAACTGGGTATCAGATCCTACAATAAAATAGGGAACAGTCAGGTGAAAAAGGTCGTACAAACATTTCAGCAGGTTGAAAAAAAGTCTGTTGAACTGCATATATCAGTAAATAATAATAAATTTATTGTCATTGTGTGTGTGTGTGTGTGTGTGTGTGTGTGTATATATATATATATACACACACATACAGTATACACATACAACGAAATTCTGGAGAAACTTAAAAGGTGATAAGCATAGATGAGCAATCTTTATTTCTAATCCTTTGTAAAAGAAAGAAAAGGAAAAAAAAACTTTTCAACTATCTGTATTTTTCTCTTAACGGAGATGAGAGCAGCCCATAATCTGCAGGCAACCCTAAATCATTTGTTATTAAAAATGTCTCTGCTTAATTACTTAGAGTGGTTTGTTTGTTGATTGTGAAGTTGGAAATTAGAGGTAGATGTGGACAACTCACATCTAATGTGCGTGCTGTTCCATTTAGAGAAGAAATACCAGGTTTACAGTAAATGACAGTATATTGATTTGCCACAGAACCTAGGATTGATTAGGTTAGGCAGAAGAGAAGCATCCCCAGTCTTGAGTGTTAAGAAAATCTGGGTTTTTGGCTACATGAACAATACGGAAGGTCTTTGGAACAACTTTTGAGTCCCTTAATATAAAGTGCTCTTTTAAGTTCCCCCAAAAACTATTTTCCCCTTTAAACCCTGCATCTTCTGCTGTAGAGAAATCTAACTTACAATTTTCAAAAGGTATTTTACTTTTCTACCTGTGTAAATGACCTCAGGTTTTCCTTTCGATTTCTCACACATTCCTTTTGTCCTGCAAGAGGCTTCTAATTTTCTCTTATATTCTCAGAGTTCTTGAAATTTTATTTTATTTTTCCCCATACTGTTCCTAAGCTTATTTTACCACTGTTGCTTTCTGTTCTGTACTCTTCCATCATTTCAAATTGTTTTGACTACCCACATTTCCCAGTAAAAAACATCCAAAGTAAGGAAATATTCCCTTGGGATTTAATTAAATCCAAGGAAGTCAAGAAGGCAGAAGATCCAGAGAAACTTACTACACACTGTGTAGACAGCAGTGCTATATACATCTCTTGAACAAGTCATCATAAATAAGCAAGGCAAAGCTATACTAACCCTTGAAAATTTCATCAAAATCTCTTCTTTGAAAGAGTTCAAAAGCAAATTCTTATTAAATTTGAATGAAAATTGGTAGATTTATATCTGCTTAGGTTTAAAGGGGCTTTGAATTAACTAACAAAACAGGGAAAACAAACCAACTGCAAGGGTCGTCCCCTTCTTCTTTTGCCCTCAATCGCTCCCAGAATTAGGATCTTCTCCAGGGAGTCCTTCCTTCTCATGAGGTGGCCAAAGTATTTGAGTTTCATCTTCAAGATCTGGCCTTCTAAAGAGCAGTCAGGGTTGATCTCCTCTAGGACTGACCGGTTTGTTCACCTTGCCCTCTCTGGACACCCATAATTGGTGGCCCGAACTTCAAAAAGTAGTTGACATCAGAAATGAATGAAACCAGATCAAACTCAGTACACCATTTAGGGTTTTTTTGTTTAAGTTTTTTTTTTTGCTATATAGCTAATAATCACTTTCTCTTACCGTCACATTAAAAATCTTAAGGAAAACTATTCCAGGGGCCACACACAGTCTTCAGGCTATCATTTCTGCCTTCTCTGCTAGAGACATACATAAGATGTCTCTGGCACCTTATCAAGATTGGGGCAAAAACATTTCTGGCAGTTGCCATGAGCAAAAATCGTTAGATATATTCAGTCTGTGGTTTCTGTAAATATGGAATGCCAAGCCCAGTGTGATTAATCTTACGAGTTTTTCATTCACCCAAAATGTTCTGCTCTCCTTGTATTCAGACCTTTAAGGGTTTTTTTTCTTTTGTTTACAATGGCAGTTTCTAGCCAAAGATTTCAATTTCATCATCTGTCCCTTTTTAGTTTAACCTCTGCAACCACAATCAACAAAGTTTCCCTGGATCAAATTCCTACCTGAGCTATGGTGGCGCAGTGGTTAGAATGTAGTATTGCAGGCTAATTCTGCCAACTGCCAGCAGTTCGATCCCGATTGGCTCAAAGGTTGACTCAGCCTTCCATCCTTCAGAGGTCACTAAAATGAGGAGCCAGATTTTGGAGGGCTGACTCTGTAAACTGCTTAGAGAGAGCTGTAAAGCACTGTGAAGTGGTATATAAGTCCAAGTGCTATTGCTAAGTGCTATTGCTACCCAGACTACAAATTTATTTCCTTGACTACAAGGTTAGATACAGGTAGTCCTTGCTTAACGACTAGTCACAGTGAGCTTTTGAAGCAATGACAGATATCCCTAGAGATAATTACGACCCAGTTCTGAAATTCCAACAGCTGTGGCCCTCCCTGCAGTCACGGGATCTCATTTTTAGCCTTTGGCAACCAGCTCACATTTATAGCCTGTCATCACTTGACTGTGGCTTTGGGCATTTTTTGCCAGTTTCTGTCATTTATATCTGGTTTCCGGCAAAAAAAAAAAAGACTATTGAGTAAACTGGGTTTAGTTAATGGTCGTGGCATTCACTAAATCGTCATCATCATTTAACGACCC
>JANHJO010006839.1:301196-312828 GCA_032468235.1 Pseudoxyrhopus heterurus | reverse complement strand
TTAAAGTGATATACAGTATTTACAGTAATATAACAATGTTAGTTTATATTATTCCTACACAATCAGTTAGGCTAACAATCCAATTCCTAACAGTAGTCAACCCCTCCCTAATAACAGAAGAGCAACATAATATTTTCTTTATTGTGCTATAATTACCTTTTTTCATTTGATTACTTTTGTTGCACATATAAATTTTAATTAAAAGACTATGCCTAATGAGTAAAAACTACATCACATTTACTTAGGGGTATAATGTAATAATCGTATTTGCTTGGGGGGGGGAAATGAAGATAATTGTAATGACATGGTATATTGACTTCAGTTTTGCTGATTTAAGAAGTGAAGGATGTTGGATTTGCAAGAGAAAGTGAATGGAACAGATGGTTTAAGAGATGTGAAGGAGAAATGTAAGATAGGAAGAATAGAAGATGCATGGAAAGAAGAGCTGAAGCTGTAGATCAGGGACTGTCATGCTGGCTGAATGCTCACAAAACTAGCAGATTGCTGGGGAAACAGTGAATGTGGAAACTTTCAAATGTAGGATCAACAAAAGGAACAACTGGAACAACAGTATTTGAATCCACCAGTGAACACTGCCAGGACCCATAGGAAAAAAAAAGCCTTGGAGTTCCTGACATCTGTAATTGCTGTGGCCAGGCATGTCTATGGAAGTTGTTGCTAGACTGGTAGCTCCAGAGAGAGGTAGCAAGAAGGTAGTTTCCATTAATGGCACTCCCTCTATGTAAACAGACACAAGCCTATAATTAATTAGCTGTTGTGGAGTGAGAGCAAACATGTGGAGCAAACATGCATGGAATCTTCTACCAGGAATAGGTGGAAATGTTCTATTGAAGATAGATGAATGTAAATATGTTTAAGATTGCCTCTTTTAAAAGGGCAGAAATTATGAGGAGTGTAGATGAACTTTGGAAGGTAGTTTTAGAGGACAGAGCTATACATGTTAGCTAAAGATTGTTTGGCACTGCGGAAATTAGGGAAATATGGACTGGAAGGGTAAGTTCATTAGAGTCATTCAGCATCCAGAATGTATGTATGCATTCATTCATTCATTCATTCATTCATTCATTCATTCATTCATTCATTCTTCTCTGGTTGAGAGTTGGAGTTTGGCTACAGAATTGTTCTTCCTGGAGCAAAAGGGTTGAAACAAGGAAGTTGCAGGGTGAAAAATGGGCAAGGGAAAGGATAGCTTCAGGGTGTACCTTTGCCAGCATGGGACAAGTGACGTCAAAGGGGATCATTATAGACAGCTGGTGGAAGGATGGGGCCCGACTGCTTTGGGGAATTGCAGGCTCTAATTGCTCCTTTTTGAATGGCAGTTCTGCCTGTAGCAAATCTGCTTTCATCCACAACTTGATCATGAATGTATGGACAGATCTACCAAGATATTTGAATTTTTTAAAGTTAGTGATGATAGTAATTTTACAATACATTTTATGACACCTTTGTTTGTAATATAAACATGTGTAAAATTTTCTTTCATACCTGGCAACATCCCAGAAATGTTTATTACTTATTGAAGATATTTCTACTTATACATTGCTTCTACTTTTCATATGAAAAAAAAACAGTTCTAACATTATTCTGTTCTCCAAATATGTAACGTCTTCTGTAAAGATGTTACATAAAATAATATTTTTGAGCACACTTTGCTAGATACTATTTGTTTGTTCAAATTTCATATGTCCACAGAAGTTACATGTGGACTAGCAGCTTAAAACTAGTTGGTTTATTTATGTATTTTTTAATCTTTCAGGCACAATTTTCAGAGATCAGTTTGATAGCTCATGCTGATGGGAATTATTCTGTAAATGTGCAAACTTTTCGAAATGGCACTAAAGTTGTCAAGTAAGTTATTTTACTTTTTTGACTTTCAGAATTAAGGTTAACATAAATAAATACAAAACATGATCATGAATAACATCTTTTATTAGAAATGGAATATGTTCAGGGTTCGTCCATGTTTTACAGCCAAGGTACATCCAGGTCAATGGATGATGTAATTACAGTACTAATTCATGTGAGGTTTAGGCTAACAGATTTATCTACTGGACAGTATATGATCATCAAGAACTGGCCCGGCTTGATGGCACAAAACCAATCTATCAATCAGGTTAACAAGGGGGGTTTGTCCATGTCTTTTTCAAGAAAACTATGCTATTTTGTGCTGCTAAATTTCTCTTCCTCAATTAAGATGTGTAAGTATGATTTAAAGAATAGAAAAAGCATCTTTTTCCTGGTAAGAAACTTGCAAAACCTTAGAATGTGTATAATTGCTCTAGAGAGACTATGAATGAAACAGTTAAAGAGTTATTGGTTTTTCTTTGGAGTGTCCTAATAGGTAATTGAAGGTCTATTTGAACAGAAGTAGATGTTGTAGATGAAACAAGGAGTGATCAAGCAGAAGGATTTAAACATAAAGCAGTTCTAAATTAGTATCCAGTGTTACATTTTTTCCAGATTTCACAGATGGCAACAAATTCAGTGTTAATATTTTTTTGGTCCTAGGAGAGAAAATTAGGGAAGAAAATAAGCTTTACAATAAACAGACCTTTAAATTATGACTTTAACATCACTTTTTATCATGGCATCTTTATTTTCATTTTACCATCAGCTCAGGATAAAATTTATCAGTTGCTGGGTTTGGTCTTATGCCATCAGAAGGATAGGTATGTGTCTGCATAGACTAGTATATCAAAACATTCTGACTTGGATAACAGGAGCCTCACCCTCTAACCACCTATAAAATGGTAGCATTTAAAAAAAATGCCTGAATTCCTTTTTTTCAACTAGCTTCCAACATCCAAGATTTTTTCATGACTGCTAGTTAGTGAAATTCCTTTCTTTACCAATCTCCATCATCACCAACACAACCAATAACTACAAGTAAAATTAAATAATTGTTTACTTTCTCCTGGCCTTTTTTCTTTTCTTTGAGAGGAATTTTTCATTGTACTGAAGCTTATGGCCTCAACAAAATGCAAACATATAGAAAGATACTATTCACTACAAGAGTCCCCTATTTGGACATAATTCCAGAACCATAAATCTCTACTTTCCTTTTGGAATATAGTTTTGGTCACGATGACAACTCTGTCCTTGGTTCTAGCTTGTCCATTTTTTTCCACACTCTCTGCCTCTTAACTAAAATCTTAAAAGGGAGAGCTCCCTTAAAGATTTTCAAACCTACCAATCCATTTTTAAGTTATTCCTAGGAAAGAGTTCTATCTTTACAACATCTTAAACAAGTTAAGAATACTTTTTGCTACTAACATTTCTATTCCCTTCCAGACCAGAGTTGTACCTATACAATGGCTTCCATATCACACTATTATGACAACTACAGTGCTACCCCTGGCAACCATATCTGATATTTGCACAATATTGGATATATCTCCAACACACAGATCTGTCCCACTTTGAATTATGAAACTAGATGAAGGCAAACCATTTCCAGAATCTTGTCTAGAAAAATATAAGGACTCGTCTAGGCTGTCATCAGGAGGCAACACTGACTGGAAGACACATACACACACACAAACAGTTTTCAGTATAATGCTTTTTCCTCTAGATGTAATCTTAATCAGCCTGTTCTAATTCAGTAGCTCCCATAGCTCTAGTAAGTTTCTAATATGTTTGTTTATGTGCTGTTAAACTCAATTGTCTTAGGTCATTCAAGCCTGACTTTGTTCTTGTCCGGCAACACTCGTTCAGCATGGCCGAAAATGAAGATTTTCGTAACTTAATTATTGGAATGCATTATGCAAGCATCCCAAGTGTTAACTCTCTAGAGTCAATCTACAACTTCTGTGACAAGCCCTGGGTAGTAAGTAACAAATCCTAATTCAATAATCATATATTTCATTGTATAATTGAAGAATAACATATTTGAATGTCGAATTGGGGAAAGGAAAGGAAAGGAAAATGAGTACCATTTAGTCCAATATCTGCTCCTGTGCACCTACAAAACTTTATTAAAATATTTACATTTGGATTGCATCTCAAAGCCTTATATAATATAAATATATTCCTTGATGCTTTTTAATTACTATGAATATTTAATGCTTAATATATTCATAATCTTTGCCTCATTTTCTTGTGGCTTTTTTATTACTAAGGTTCTCAAAATTTTGCAGATAAAAGAGCTGTAATCAGTCTTGTACAAAGTTAGTAAAGTAGCTATTATTAATAAACAGGATGAAATAAACAGTGGGTAAGGGAACTGAACAAAAGAACCTGAAAATGGTACTACTGCCTAGCTAGAATGCACTTCCAATGTTTTAATTTTTTTATCATTCTGAATAATAATACTATAAACACAAATATGAGCATCTGTATGAAAAACTTTATGTACAGTAATTGTGACTCATCTCTCCATTGCTTTTCCTTGCAGTCTCTGTTTGTATGTTGCAATGCAAATAAAATCACTTCTGCATGTAGAAAGTTAATGTGAGATTATAATTTTTGCCTGCTGGCATTCCAGACAAAACCAGCCAGTCTCTCTACCTTAAGAAATTTAATTCCTGCTATTGTTAAAAAGGCTGCAGGCATTTGCAATAACTTTGAACATTTTATCTTTTAAAATCAAAATACTTTTATCTTTCACCCAATCCTTTGCATAAAAAAACAGTTTTCCATATTTTTAGAGTAAAAAGAACGTATAATTCTAAAATACTCTAACATGACAGATTAAAATCATGATTTTAAAAATGTAAAATTAACAAGAGAGACAATACTTGTTAAGCCTAAATGGCAGTTATATCTAAATGTTCAACCTATCTCCATTTTTTTTTAATTTCACTTGGGTAGTTGTCTCATAGCATTCGCCCAAAAAGCCTATTAAGCGAGTTCATTATAGATACCAGACTTTGGGACCGTTTGACCGCCTGACCACTCTGTCAGCCTGGAAGTATTACTTGAGGCAAGAGCCAAAGTGGGGACAAATTCCTATGTTCTCAGCTTCTCTTATCCGAGCCTTCTTCTGTGCTGCCCCAAACATCTCAGAAACCTTTAACCAGTGCAATGTATGTTTCACCATGTCTACTGCACTTTAATGACTGTAGAGCCACCCTGACTTAGCTGAAAGCCCTGTTACTAACCAGTACTAGAAGGCCAGTAGAAAGAAAGGTTAGACACTACATCATGAAAAATATATTATTGAGGTGCTCTTGGTTTGTCTGGCTTCATATAATCTCTTTCTTTGGGACAAAACCTTGTCTTTATTTATATGAACAGAACGTGGTAATGGGTGCTATCTGACATTGTGGCTTCTATGGCTATGCTTATTTACTTTCTAGTGACAAGAAAGAGATTATTAATTAATAAGAGCCAGGCAGTCTGGAGATTATGCCCGGAGTTTTCTTTTGTTCATCCCATGAGGCTGTTATCTGTATTTATATCTATATCTAATTTACATTAAACATTTTTTACAAAGTTAAAGAAGAAAAGTAGAAAAGGAAGGAAGATAAATAAAAATTGTTTAATATATAAAACACACTTCTCTCTCTCACTCTCTGTTTCTCCCTTCTTTTTGAAGAGCAGAGTACAGGAGATTTTCAATAAAGAAATTAACTTATTTTCATTAATATTGCAAAACCAAGTCACAAATTTGCTTTAATAATGTGATGGTTCACAATGAAACAAAGATACTGGAAGTCATTAACTCTTTCCAAAATACCAGATGCTGCAAAGAGTTAAATCTCCCCAGCCCTATTCTAATCTGACAAACTAGATAATGGGCTGAGACAAAGACCAGGAAAATCAAATGCCCAATCATGAGTAGGAAAATTGTTCGTTCAGGTGTGCTTTTAGGTAGGAAAAAAAACCCTTCATATTGTCCTTTTAGCCTCTTTTCTCGTGAGAGGTTCTGTTGCTCCTCCCCCACCCCATGCTTTCAATTTACCTTTTAAAAGCGTTTCATGCTTTTTAAATGAATGATGCCTTGTCTCATTTCACCATAAATGTATAATTAGAATTTATTGCAATCTCTGTGCTATAAATTTGCTATACCTATGTAAACTTGGAAGAAAATACCATGACTATAGATATCTCATTAGTGAAAAAATATGGAAGTAAAAATGAATGATGGTAACTGTAATGTGGAAAGATTATAGAAAGCTAAGCTTTGTTATAAAAATTTAGAAATACAATGTATTATAATATTAGTATTAAGTTAAAAGTTTAATTATTATTAACATGAATAATTATCTCTATTATTACCATTATTGATGGAAATGTTAACTGTGATTATGTGAAATACTTATACCCAGACGACACACTGTTTGAAGAAAGATGAAATGTTTATAAAATAAAATATAATTTTTTTTTACAAAAAAAGATATCTCATTCAGTTATTAGTAGTAACTAAGAAGTCTATTGCAGTTACAAGATTGAATAAATGGCCTCATCTTAAATGTGGCATGAGAGTTGGCACTAAACTTTAGTGATAGCACTATGAAAAAAGCAATTTCTATAAACTGTTTAGTACCAAGCAGAAAGGCACTGAAATCCTCTTATTTGTTTCTAAATATGGTCTGCTTAGCAATACATTGTAGATGAGTTGTATTCAAGTATTGCCATAGGGGAAAATCCAGATAATATTCATAAATAGGTTTATTAATATAAGGCTGTTTGTGTACCTTTTTACTTCCTTTTTCTGTAGATAATAATCTGCAAGCACTAAGACATTTTGGAATTTAGATCTTGAGATTTTGATAGATAATAATTAAAGGAGTGCTGAGATGATTTCTATGTTAACTGTCTTTGGAATTTAATGTTTTATTTTTCTGTAGTTTGCCCAATTGGTGTCCATCTATAGATCCTTGGGAGCAGAGAAATTTCCTCTGATTGAGCAAACCTTTTATCCAAATCACAAGGAAATGGTAAGAGCAAACAATAAACATAAATTTCTATTCTTTTTGCATCTGAAAGAGGCATCTATAATAATCCATGAGTTCATTTTATCTGTGTATCATCCTCTTGTTTTATCTGTAGTGCCACTGGTTTTATGAAACAAAGATGTTTATTTATATAAAATACTTGACTTCCTGACAATGGAAAAAACATTCCTGATGTTTTTAAAGATATAGAGATTGAAATGAGAGGTATTCTTTTTTCTGAAATACATTCATTTTAAGCTGCTCAGATTAAGACTCAAATTGTGCTCTCTCTTTTTTGTAAATTCCATAACTTGTGTGAAATTTTGACTTGTATATATTATTAATGAGAGGTTTCTGTGCTATATTATTAAATTCTGAAAAACTTGAAAATTCTGTAAACAATTTTGAGAACATTTGTCTTTTTCTTACCACCATTTCTGTTTCACTTTCAAATATACCATGTAGTATTTAATACACTAGTTTAATACTGAATGGCAAGTATTAGTTGACTGGCTTTCTATTTCTTCAAACCAAACCCAAAATATTGGTTGAGTGTATTGTTCCTGGAATAATATATGATGATGAAAGTAAAATGTATTCATTTGATTTAGAAAAAAATGAACATGCCCTATTTTTATTGTTCGTGAGAAAAGAAAACCCAGTGAAAGCAAGCTATTGTTATGAAAATTGAATTAATTAATCACTAATCAAACTGCCATAAACAGAAATTCTGTGCAGTGTTAAAAATAATTATCTACAGTGAATGGAGAGAAATCTAATCTCAAAACTTGAGACATGAAAAAAATGAAAGGAAAAGTTAAATCTGAGTTGTCAATTTAATCTAAGGTAGTGGGTGGAATAGTCAAAGTTTTAGAAAACCAGTTACGGTATTTCTGTAAAAGTGAATATATTCCAATGAGAATTGAAATTAGGTTATTTCTTTCTCTGTCTGTGTACTGCTAGGTAACGTCAATGTTTTCATTGCTGTATGCAAATTATGAAAGTAAGTGTGAATCCTTAACTTTTTATCCTACCCTTCTGGTTTGGCAGGAAGATATTGTTTATAATTTTCTGGTACATGTATATGATATGGAATCAGCTCCCATTTCAGAGAGAGAAAGCATTTGTTTGTAACAGATATATATATGTGTATGTACACAAACACACACACACACACACAAACACACACTATGGTCAGTTTGGAACATTTGTTTTTCATGCTGTCATGGGTTTTCTGTTTAGTTGCTAACGCTGAGCAAGGAACTTTATAATTTTACTTCACTAAGTCTGATTGTGTGCATTTGAATGTTTCAAGAGAAAAAGTATGGTATAATTTATTTCTGCTTAAAAAAAGTAAATTGGATTCTGTTTATCTCATCAGAGGATTGGTAGAAATAAACCCTTTCATCATGCATTCTAGCAGATATGGACAGAAAACAGCATTATTGGAATCATTTCAACTTTTACATTTTTTGACTTTTCAATTGCCAGAAAAATAACACAAGGTGGGAGAACCTTAATCACATCAGAGTTAATGTACCAGATGAGATGCCTTTGGAAGATAAATGATAACAGAGATAAAACCACTACACAAAGCAGTTAGCACTTACCTATAGCAAGATCAGAGTGCAACTACCTACACTGGGAGTGAAGATTGGAGACCCCTCCAGCTTTCTTGTTTACCAAGTAAACTCATACTGAAATCAGCACTCTCATTTTGAAAGCTTTTTAACTTTCTCCATTCTTGAAAGTAGACAAAGAGAAGCCACTAAACTGTTCCTCGATAATTCAGTGGCAGAGATTATTTCTCTGGAGAAGACGGGCTGGTGTCCAAAATTACTGAATAAGCACTCTTCTGGAGTGTAGGAGGACGCAATAGGGACTATATGTATTTTCATTCATTAATTCATTCAGTTTGTATGACTTCTCATTTAGCATGAAATTCTGCTAAGTGTTGCATGCCAAATTAAAAATGGCATCAAAACAATTCA
The DNA here is from genome assembly GCA_032468235.1 of Pseudoxyrhopus heterurus. Taxonomy (NCBI): domain Eukaryota; kingdom Metazoa; phylum Chordata; class Lepidosauria; order Squamata; genus Pseudoxyrhopus; species Pseudoxyrhopus heterurus. The sequence goes on along the minus strand of JANHJO010006839.1, from coordinate 303,938 downwards.
ACAAAGATTAAAAATACATAATATAGTATAACAGAAGCATGCCTCCTGGATGCCATTAGAGGACATTGTTTAATACCCATGAATAGCTTGGCTGTGTGCTGTGAGAATTTGGAGGTGTCAATCAGCACTTGAATTCTACCCACAAGCCCACTGGAGCCAGAGCAGCTCACAAAAAAGGGGTGTTGCAGAGTCATATCAACATATTCATGGTGCTGCATTCTGGATAATCACAACTGTGATTATTGAGTGGTCTTCAAAGGCAACCCTATTATATGTTTCATTAGTCTAACTGGTTGATGACCAAAGTATTAATGTTTGTAAACAGGGCATCCCAATCTAAAAAAATTGGTGCAGTTGATGCAAAAACCATTCTAGCCACAGCGGCCACCTGCTTTTCAACATGGAACTAAGCGTCTAAAAAAACTCCCGAGCTTTGTACCACTCATTGCTATCCCATCCAGAAGTAGTGATGGAAGATTCTCAGATACAACCTATGGCTACTTGATCTTGCTACAATTTTCGTAGATCCTAAGTCTGTTCTTCACTACCCAGAACTCCACAACCTCCAAATGCTAAGAAAAAAAACCCCATTGTTTATTCCAGGTTATAGATACATAACAGTATGCTGACTCTATCCAAGCATGGAACCTGATTGGAAGGAGATTGTGGGAGGAAGGTGTTAGTGAACCCTACTCATAACAACAAGAGGGCCAACCCATGACATCCCAGACATATAGATATTTGCATGCCCCAACTTTTTTTCCTTCGCAATTAAAGATTTAGGGATGTTAAGCCTGTAATTATGAAATTAAATTCTCTTCTGGAAACTACATGGACACATCTATATTGTGTTCTTGCCAACAATGTGGACGCTGGTTTTCCATTGTTTTCTTTCAAGATGTTTTTATACATCAGGACTAGTTTATAATCCTGGGATTTCCTGGTAGTCTGTTGTCAAAATTCAAACAAGTTTCTGTCCAGCTTAGCTTTTCAAGGTCACCTAGATGGAATGGGATAGGTACGGGCAACTCGACACAACCAACTTGCTACAGGACAACTTGCCATGGCCAACTCACTGTGGGAGAACTCACTGCAGGACAATTCAACATGCAATTTAAATATTTAAAATAATTTAAAAATATTTTAATTTTTGTCATTCACATTTCATTTTGTCCCACAGGAGGTTGCTTCCTTTCTTTAATGATTCTATTCCACCATTTCTTCAATATTACTATAACTCTTTTCCCGTGACAAGTTGTGCTGTGGCAAATCGGCTATGCTAAATTGTCTTAGACCCCATTTCATTTGCTCACCATAGTGGATATCCTCTGACATGATTTCTTCTTTGGTCCCTTCATCCTGACTTGCAGCTCTGCAACTATTGTAGCAGATCAAGGATTGGGAATTAAATGCTCCTATATCACTAGCACTAAGACTTATATATATATTGCCGTATTGTTCTGTCCAGCCTTAGTTATATTCTTAGAGCTTGAAAATACTATTACTATTAACACCACCAATAACAGAGACATTTCTGGTTCTTATCTTCTCAATGGGACAGAAAATATACCTACTTTTCTTTCATGACTGCATTTTTTAGAGTAAAGTGGGAGATTCATTTGTCTGAAAATCCATAGTTATATCCATAGCAGAATGGATTCTTCCTTCCCCTACAAATTATCAATCTCTTCTAAAGGATTATGAGAGTAGGAATTTAAGGTTTGTAGAGGATGAGCTGGGGGAAGAATCGGAGGACATGACAGAAAAGAAATGGAGGCCATTTCTGATTGCAGTAGATGACTGATGACATAGAAAATGGCTATGGGAAAAGATGAATATTGAGATATTCAATGTGAGATCCCAGTCTTTCACATAAAAAGGGCAGGGCTTTCAATAGCAATAGCACTTAGATTTATATACCGCTTCACAGTGCTTTACAGCCCTCTCTAAGTGGTTTACAGAGTCAGCCTATCGCCCTCAACAATCTGGGTCCTCATTTTACCGACCTTGGAAGAATGGAAGACTGAGTCAACCTGGAGCCAGTCAGGATCGAACTCCTGGCTGTGGGAAATATTGCATTCTAACTACTGCGTCACCATGTTCTTTAATAAAACATTAAAACTTTAAAGCACTAAACCTGGTTTAAATATTCATGCCTTCCTTCCCCTTTCACACCCAAGGCCAGCTCTGGGTTTTTTTTTAGAGCGTAGCACAGCACATCTTCTCCAAAATACCTGTTTCTGCCTTGCTTACCACAGCATTTCCAGGAGAGGGCAATACATCCCCAGAAAACAATGAGAGGCAGTTGCTAAACTATCCCACATCTGCCCAACATCGCCACCACCACCCTCAACTACCGCTGACTTTATTCTTCAGAAAACTCTAATCTGTATCTTGTAATGTCTTAACACTTTGGCTTCATTCTGCAAGAAACTTCTGCTTTCCTACTTTAATCTCAGGGCGCTTGAAAATTTATTTCCAATTTCTCTTGGACTGATCTACACAGAAGTCAAGTTTCTAGGTTCTATAATCTCAAGACTTAAAATGGACACCTAACATCAAAAACGTCATCAAAAAAACCACCACAAAGTTCTCCAGAGGAATTATTGAGTCTGTCATGTGTACCTCTATAACTGTCTGGTTTGGCTCTGCAACCAAACAAGATAGACACAGACTCCAATGTATAATTAGAACTGCAGAGAAAACAATTGCTACCAACCTACCTTCCATTGAGGACCTGTA
>JANHJO010006839.1:256791-275391 GCA_032468235.1 Pseudoxyrhopus heterurus | reverse complement strand
GACCTCGGCTTATACTCGGGTCGGCTTATACTCGAGTATATACGGTATCTATGTTCAAAATGCAAATTTAAAAGTTAGAAAAAAAGATGCTACAGCTTATCTACAATAGGCCAACAATTAAGAAAGAAAAAGATCTTGACGTATTCATGGTGGCTAGGGATAGCCACTAGAGAGTTACTTTCTTTAAGATAGTATACTCTTCCAAATGGAACAGAGGGAATTAAATAGTTTTATTTATAGTTTCAAATTCTTTTGAAATTCTTTTTGCCTAAGAATTTACACTTGTTCAGTTACAGTCCCTATTAAGTTCCACCTAAAGAATTCTCTCAAGTTATTTCCATTATACGTACATTCTCTGGTGAATCAATATAAGGAGCATATTTGGTGCTATTTTCACTGAAACATGATCCTAGTATGGAATAGCGCTGGTTGGGTCTGACTTGATTGCAAGCAGTTCCTTTCTCTTACAGATAAATTATGGCATTTGGTTAGCATGTTTTACATTGATCTCCTTCAGGCTATGGAATGCTATGCAGCAAACAACAAATTCTGTATCTCAGTAGCCTCACCATTGGCCTGGTGGAGAGGACTCCAGCAAAATCCTATCATTGTTGGCTTAGTTCCAGGCTATTAGGCAATTCTCCAGCACAAAATATAGGCAGCTCCAGTTGCTGTAATTATCCTGGTGTGGCTGATTTTGAGCACAGGATTATTGCTCTTGATATTTAAGGAGTAGGATGAACAAAAATCATCATATGTTCTGCAGATGTCAGTAGTGGATACCAGATGCATAATTATCAACAGGTTAGCTGCATTTAAGTGAATAGATAATCATTTAATTTTTCAGACTTATTCAGACAGCTCAATATTAAAAGTTATTCTACAGAGCCAAATTGAAGAATAATCTTGCTCATGTCAATATTGGCATTCAGACACGTTATTCAGAAGCAAGTATAACATCATCCACAAATAATCCATACTAACCTTTTCATGAAAGTTCTTTGAGGGTATTTGGGGCAATTGCTGGATCTTCCATGTATTACAGAAAAAAAATCACAAGAATGTTTGGAGCATTCAGTAATAGTTTTAACAGGGATATGATTTACTGTATTTAATCCTGATTAGATATCCTTTTAAGTCCATCTTTATTTTGTTGTGTGAAGATGTGCTTTGAAGATCTATAACTGAAAACCATAATGCTTCCTATTCCTGAAGCCAAATAAAAGCTTCACTACAAGAACTTTTACCCAGAGGTATTTTGGCCATCCAAGATTCTTCATAGATGATCAGAAACTTCTATTATGTGATTTGTGACTAATCAGCGACAAAGTACAACAGTTTTGTATTAATTTATAATTTTTGTATTTTTTGAACCGTTAGAACTCTGTATATCCTATAGGATCCAAATACCGCTAATCGTCCCTTTATGACTGCCCTGTTTAGTGACTGTTCAAAGTTACTCCGCTACTGAAAAAATAATTTTACAACCGGTCCTCACATTTTCATCACATGCCATGTCCCCATGTTCATGCAATTAAGATTTGGGTGCTTCTCAGCCAGCAGGCATTTGCAACCATTGCTGTGTCCTATGGGCATGTGATTTTCATTTTGCAGCTGACAGCCAGCTTCTGATAAACAAAGTCAGTGGACAAGGTGACAGTAAAATCATAAGTCCCAGTCATCTGATGTCATATTTTTTTTGTTTGCTTGTATTATTTATTTATTTATTTATTTTTATTTTAATAATATTTCTATACCGCCCTATCCCAAGGGACTCAGGGCGGTGTACAGTAGTAAAATGGCATAAAAATGGTATAAAAAAAACCGGAAGTTAAAAACCCAGTCACACTCTCACATTAATTTGTATCCCACCTTTATTATTTTTATAAATAACTCAAGGTGGCAAACTTCTCTTCTGATTCTCCCCACAATAACAACCAGGTGAGGTGGGTCAAGCGGCGACTTGCCCAAAGTTACCGAGCTGGCTATCATGGCTAAGACGGGATAGTAGTCAGAGTAGTCAGTATCCTACTTTCTAGTCTGGTGCCTTAACCACTAGATCAAACTGGCTTTTTTTTTAAACAACTGCAGGTGATTCCATGGTCATTAAATTCACTAAAGTCATGTAATGTCTCGCTTAACAACCACATTACTTAGCAACAGCATTGCCAGTCCAAATTGTAATCATTAAATGAGGACCACTGTATGTCACAGTAACATATAATAAATTTGCACTGGTAGCATTAATGAAGGGATAAATTAAACTTCCTTTAGAAGTCTCAGATGATCTACAGAGCACATTTGAAATTGCTGAAATATCACTTCTTAAAATTCATTTAATACTTATGGTTTTAAGACTCTGCAAGAAATAATTTTCCTGTAAGAAAAATTATATTTTCTCTCTTTGAGTAAAAACTATTGTTATTAGAACATGTCACTCTGATTCATCTCTTTTGAGCCACTATAAATCTTGACAGCAAGGAGGGGACGTGGTATGTGATAAGCCTGAAACGTGTAGGCATCTTGATGGACTTGTGGTAGAACAGAATATTGATATAAGCAGAGAACTGCAGGTACTGTTCAACGAGCAACAAGTGCATCCGTAGGAAAGTGTGCAAGGGTTATTAAGATTACAAAATGCTTAAACAAAGATATATTTGAGGAAATGAGGTGAACAGGAAATATGATCGGTCATAATGGGAAGCCTAATTTAAGGCAAAGGCATTTCCTTTGAAATGGACTATATTAAGCATAGACCATAGATCTCTTGGTTTGGTAGAGATTTCACCAGTACCTTTTAAATCACAGTCCATGATATTTCATAATTATAACCTTTCCATCAAAGTCAGGACCTCCATAGCCAACAAATGATTAGTTTCATTAACTGAAAAAAAATCTGTTCACTTAAAACTAAGAGATAATGACAAGTCCATCATTATCCATGATGCAGTAACTAAGATCAAGCTCTGCTCTCAACAGTCACCAGACAAAAGTAATACATTTTCCACCCTACTGCTTACTCCCCACATGTAGAGTACTTTTACAAATATGGCAGACCCTTATTTATTTTTATTGTTCCAAGGCATGCATCGTCAAACTTCTGTACCCAATCGGTTAAAAAAATACCCAATTTCAATAGAAATGCTTCCTCAAGTGAGAATAATCTGTCTCCTTTGTATTATCGATCTTGCGTTTCGTATTATATAGTGTAAGCTATAAATGTATTGAAGTTACTCTACCTTTTTAATGGGACATTTACAACTACATTAAAAATCATTTTTTGCTGGATGTTCTTACCCCAAAATATATACAGTATTTAAATTTCTCAGCGCAACAATTTTTCCACTGTGTCCCTCTTCAGAGGCCTGAAATCCATTAGTTAAGAAAGGAGCTAAGGATAGAATTCCTACTTGCACTAGAAAGTGTCTTTTTTGTGGCAATATGAGCATTTTGGGGGTGCAGGGGTTAATATGAGGCTATTCTATGACCACTGCAGGAGAGGAGAGGATAATTTCCCTCTTTCTGTGTCCTGCCGTTCCAATGAAATCTCTGCCTTTTTACATTCCCTTCACCGGGCTTGTTAATGATGCACCAAGAGTCATTTCTATTCTGGCCTTCAGAAAAATGTTTAATGTGGTAAGAAGAGATAAATTCTAATAACCAAAGGTATATTTCCCAGTCTATCCTCATCACCTTCTAGCCTTCTTGCACTCTCATCTCTATGGTTTTTTTCTTCTTTTTTCTATCTTGCAGAGTGGATCGGTTAAGGAGTCTGAATCAAATAAAGTCCCATCCCAGCGACCACCTCCTCAAGGTTGTTTACAATACATTCTCGACTGTAATGGCATTGCAGTAGGACCAAAACAAGTCCAGGCGACTTAAATTTTTGAAATTTAAAACAGGGGTTAAAGCCAAAAGAGAAAAAAAAGAAAGAAATCAACAATACCAATTGTTCGTGCAGGTTTTTTTTTTTTTCATTGTTTCACTGCTGACCTGGATTGTGTTTTTTCTATGCAGTGTCAAATATATTGTCTGGTTGTTTATCTGTTTGTGTTGTAATGCTTACTTATGTTTCTCTGTATAACTTGTGATTCAGGGCTGTTGTCCACAGTGTACGGTGTACAAGAATTGTGCCTCTAATAAGTCAGTGAGACTGTATATTATGGATGGTTAGACAGTATTTTTAAAGTATTCTATATTGTGGGTAAAAAAAAAAAGGCTAACCAACCCTGGCTGAGATATAATACTTTTGCTTAACTCTGTGAGTATGTATGCTACATTTGATTTTGGATTTTTTTAATGTGCATGATTATTGAAAACTTATTATAATATTTGAAAAGTCTCATTTAGTAATATGTTAAATGAGGCATTTTCTTTTTATAATTTTATAAATATTGCTTAATTTTGAGTTAAGACATATACATAAATTGAAAAACTAGTATTTTTATTTTAATTTTTACATACAATATATAAAAGAATTATTTCCAGGAATGCATAAATATCTTCTATTTTCAGTGCAGAGTTTTTAGGGAAAAATCTGTATCTACTAGCTTCAGTGCTACAAAAACGGGCCACATATGTGCAATATTGATTCAAATTTGATATTGAATGTATTTAAGTTTAATAGGGGAGTTTCTTTGTTGGTTATGAAGTAGCCATCTGGTTTTCTACCAAACTAAAAAAAAATGTTTACTAGAATTACCTTATCTACAAAATTCAGGTAAGCTATAGTTCTTTAGCTACGATAGTTAGCAAAAAAAGAAAAGCCTTCTGCAATTAATCAGCACCTTTCTTTCTAAATATTATGCTATCCACCCTTTTCAGGGTTTTTTTTAAATGTCATTCATGAACTCAATGTGTTGCTATATCATTCTGTATTTATTATGATTATGGCCAAGCGATTAGGATACACTAAAATCCAATCCTGCATTTTAAGCTTAAATAGCTAAGTACAGTAGGAAAAGAATGTTAGTGGATCTTGAATGCCCATAAGAGTCAAAAGCTTAGCCATAGAATGTATACATGGGACTCAAGAATATGTAAATAATAAAACAAGGGTACCTGACCCAGGTGGGGAGGGGTGTACTTTTGCTAAACTTTCTTATAGCCATAATTGCTTATGACTGTCACGACACCAGGGGCTGTGTGCATAACCTTACAAGCAATATCCAGGCAGGCAGTTAAGCTGTTATAGTAGTCATTCAAATGCACCTCTTAAGCATTCTTTAGAAGTGAGGGAATGAATTATGTTGTCAATTGAAGACAAATATAAGGTCAATAGTAGTCCCTAGGTTAGTACAAACAAATATGTTTTCTTTTGACATAATGATAAGGTCTGATTTTTTTTTCCTTTGCAAACACTCTAGAATTGCAAACTCTAGAATTGCAAACTTTTTTTTTTTAATTCAAGATGTGAGAATTACACATTGTTTTTAATGGTAGTTTTGATGTTTACTGCGCATGCTCTTGTTCCCTGCTCATTTTTAGTCTATGAACAAGTATATTCTGTTTGTGTGACCTTCATTTCTGATAATGATCTTTTGATAACCACCCTGAGGGGATTGGTTATAGGGGAGTGTATTCCCTTCACACCAGGTTCATTGTCTTCCTCACCTCCAGATCTTAATCCAAGAGAATAAAAACAGCATTCCATTCTGGAGTGAAAAAAAAATGAACCTGCCAACTGAATGCCATTAATATCAAGCCATGGATGTTCTTTTGCATGTGGTAGTTTGAGTAATTAAAGATGCTTTTGTGCATTGTTTATGGGCTCTCTCTGTGTGTATGAAGTGTGTATGTGTACTGACCACAGATAAAAGATTTGCATCTTAGCAAAACATCAGTGCATTTGATGCAGATGGTCATAGAAGGACATGCACTAGTTTACTGGCTCAACAGGAAAGAAGCAAGCCAATATGTTTACCTGCATGCTAGCATGCTCAAGTGCAATATTGTGTGGAGTTGGGGAAATGGTATTTTAAAATGTAGGATCAATGTCTGGGGGGATGATTTGCTTTATTTTTCCTTTTTTAATTTCTTTCTGTCAAAGCTGCTATTATTATTATTATTATTATTATTGCTACCTTTTTGTATCAAACTAATGCAAGAAAGCGAGCAAGTGCTGAAGTGTGACTGCAGTATATATTTTGTGAAATACTTTGTACAGCTTAATGTCCAATAAAAAAAAGTTACATCTGTCTTCAGTGTAGTTTCTAGCACACGATTTTCCCAAGGGGGCAAAATCCTTTTATATACAGCAAAGATAAGCAAGAAAAGTATGGGCTTTTTAGCATAAAATATGCAATTGAATCTTTCAATCGGCTATAATTAAATCTCAAGGCTTCTGAACATCTTTAGGTACTGTAAACACATGGATCCTGTTCACAGGGCATGCAGTTAATAACATGATGGGCTAGGATCACTTCTGCATCTACCTGTGACTTGCATAAATTCAGTGAAGGTTATGAACAGACATTTATGTATATAACTTTTGGCAGGTCCTCAGGTCACACATACTTCTATTGAAAAAAAAAGTAAATTAGGGACAGGAATAGATGTAATTCTTCTTCTGCACACTTTGCTATTGCAAATAATGAACAAGATTGTATAACTAACTGTGGTGTTTTAAGAAATGCACCAAGAATGAATTGTTACCAAATTTCTAACATGTGGAAAATGATCTAAAAACCTATTTTGTTATTATGAAGAATGTAAATATTATTAGAACTTTTCTGAAATGAGTCCATTTATGCATCCTGGGTTTGAAAGAGAAAATACAAATTCTCACACAGCAATTTACTTTAAAAATTGAGTTTCTGTACTAGTTATTTTTAAATGGTCATTGTTGAAAGTATGGTATCAATTCTGCTTCATCTGCATAATCCTGCCTCCTTGATTCTCTTAATTAGCTAAATAGGCCTAATGGGTATTTGGCTTTTATTCAGAGGCATTGGGGTTTTGGACAGTTTGGCATGATAAAGAAAAAGAATTTGCAAGGCCTCCAAATTATCCCTAGGCCTGGTTAAAAGTACACATGTACATTTTCCCTATTATTAACAAAGGCGCAGAGTTCTGAAGGAGTGTTTGGGAATATATTTTTCATCTTGAAAGTATCATCCTTGAGTGATGATGCAAAATCGTTCTAACAGACTGACTGATAAATCAGTCTGACTGATAACAGACTGACTGATAAATCAGCTGAGTTGATTTCACAAATCAAAGTGTGTGACATTTGCCCACTGTACAAAGTGGAAAAACATGTTATATATATTAATGTCTGTGATGTGCAAAAATAATAACCTTTTCCTATCCAGAGTATTGTGTTCTTTCTGCAGCATGCATGGATTTTTTCCATGAATGTGCCTAGCCATCACTTCATTAAAGGTGTCAGTTCTTGGTTTGCATCTCTCTGGATGCCCAGACCTCTCACTATCCTCTGAGCTAAATGGAGAAGAGACCATTTAGAGATCTCTAAGAACCTTTGTGTAAGGCCTGGGAGAATCTATTCAGATGATACCACAGATTTGATTTTTTTATGTGGTGGGGGAAATCTTCAAGAAAAACAATTCTAAATCTTTTGGACTCACATAATTCATTTCAAGAGATTAGGGCTACAATATTTGGGCTAAAAAACTCTGTGATGGCTATGCTGGTATAGTATTGTGTTCTGGTACAATTTTGAAGGAAGTTATCCAAAGGAAGCATTTGTTGGAATGATACATTTTAAGATCAGACATCAAAGAACCTTCAGTCTCCACTAAGGCTCCATAGGTCCCGATCCAAGTTGACTTAAATTGGATGCATGTTTGACAGTACTGAAATCTATTGTCTTCACTGTTTATAGAAGCAGAACAACCATACACTAAGGAAAAGTAAGGGAGGCGGGTTGCACTGGAAAAAAACCTGCACCAACTGCAGTGAATCTACAACTCAGTTTTGATTAGCTATTGCTTACAAAATATAGAACTGCTTTAGGGTTGATGTTGCAAGGTCTGAGTATGTTAATTGCTTAGTGGTTGGCTCAAGTAGATGCCTGTTTTGTTTTTCACAGAAGGGCTTATTGAGAAGCCACTGAAAATATATGAGACATTTTAAAAACACAACAACCCTCCCCTCCCATTTAAGGCAAAACAAAAAGGCAACTAATTTGAATCAATATTATTAATAAACAACAGTGTTGTGATATATTCAAAGCAAACAGATTCCTTCTGGCTGTTAACTTCCATTGTGTTCGGTCTGTAATGGAGCAATCTGGGAAAATGTTTTATTTATCAGGAACCTGAGAACTGAAATGGAGAAATACTATAATTAATGCAGCTTAATCTGGCCCAGCCTTATTCAACCTGATATCTTCCAGGTGCTTTAGACTTCAAGTCCCATCATTCCTCTCAATGTGATAGGTTCCCTAGGGGTGATGGGAATGATAGTTTAGTACATCTGTCTGCATTAGCTTAAGAGTGTGTAAATTTTGATATCAGCCATAAAGATTTCTGCTGTCACATCCAGCACTAAGGAGGCTTAAGCTGCCCCTCTCCAACCAAATAATTATTACAGGTAATCCTCATTTAGCTACTTCTTGTTTAACAAACATTTGCAGTTACAACAAATGATTGAAAAGTAACTTTGCAACCACTCTTTGCATTTATGGCCTTTCCAGATTTGTAAAGCAAAGGAAAACTGAAATAAACTCATAAGCACAATTGTAGTTTCACTTAGGAATTGCTTCGCTTAATTATCGAGTTCTGGTCCCAATTGTAGTTGCTAAAGGAGGACTATCTGTATTTTGTTGTTGATTTCCTAAAAAAAAAAAAACCTCAGGTCCAATTACTACAGTGAATTTTCAAAGGCTGTTTTAGTATGGATATGAAGGTTGCAATTTGTATTTATGTAGAGTTGTAATTCATGATCAGGATAGTTAAGGCATTCTAACCCCACCAAACTTTTCTAGTACCAAATTGATATTAAGTGTTGGTTGTAAGAGTTATTGCAAAATTACTGATGCATTATGAAGTTTTTCTTGTGCTGAACCTAGGGGGCCCAGTGCAACCCCAAGGAATGCAATCACAAAGCCAGGAGCCACCCCAAGGGTTCCCTCCGGGTCATTCAGGAAAGCCCTCCAGTTCTCTGCCTCCACGTCCACCTGGCCCTGCGATTCAGCCATCACGTGCCCAGGCCCCAGGTCCTTCAAGTGCTGGGCCTCCAGCAGACATGAAAACTGAGCCCTCACCAGACTCATCCCAGAAGCCTCAGTCACATCCTCAGCTAAAGTAAGGCATTCTTGTCATTTTCTCCTCTTGTTTTGTAATGCTTCTCTTGCCCAGAGTGGTTGGAGTGCAGATAAAGAAGAACAAAATTCATTTCTTTTTGTAACCATTTTGTTTCTGTTTCACCTGGAGTGGGTACAATTTCCAACAGACATTTCCAGATCTGCTGAAAAAAGCAAATTTCATGTAGTATGTATAGATTTGAGTTTGTGTCATCCCCTTTTACTTTCTAGCATCTCAGAAGGTGTTGATTCGTCTTTGGTTGTGCTGTTTATGAGACAGCTGGTGAGAAAGAAAGAGAGACAAAGAGAGAAAGAAAACCTTATCTGCTTAAACTTTTAACCTTGCAGTCACTCAGACAAGAAAGATTGGAAAACTCAGAGAACATTTTCCTTGTCAAAACTAGAGATAGATAGAATATTTGTTCATTAACTATCTATTACATTCTGTGCTTAAGACTTCTAGGGCCACTTCTAGGCAGTGGAACTCATTTTCATATACTTGGTTTATCTATATCTATAAAACAGAAGTGTGGGTGTGAAAGAGATAGGCTCCTCCTTGTGGGTATGTCCCGGATAGGCTCCTCCACACCTGCACCAATCACGCCCAAACTTTACATACATGTTCTTTACACTCCGGAGAGGTTCCTTGTGGGGGTCACAAACCACATTGGGTCTTCTTTCACCCCCAAAACTGATGCCAAAGGGGACACCTCCACACCTCTGCAGCCACAAACCTCTACTAAGCATGTGCGGAGGCCTCTGGAGCTGCCCAGGCAGCAACTGCCAATACAGACAATGCATGCAAATTGGAGGCTCTCCAGCCAATAGAGGCAAGGCATGCAAATCGGGCAAACAACACTGGAAATTGTAGGCTCCAGGATTCCCTGCTTCCACCATGTCGCAGCAAGGCATAAATACCCAGGCAAAGCCGGGTTATCAGCTAGTTAGGTATAACATACTCTAACTATCTCTGATTTTAATTTTTGTAAAACTCATCCTATTAAAGTGTGGCTGAAGATGGCCATTTACTTACTCTATATATCCTCTTGGTGTATTGGAAACTACTTTGAAGATTAATATATTGCATTCCATTTTCTGTTTCACATATTCAAATTCAAATATTCAAATACCCAAGGTATATTGCTTAACAATTTAGAGATAGAAAGATTTCCTGCTGCCTTCGTTATCAAAATGCATGACAGTAACAAAGGATGGTAAAATGCCAGGATACTTTACTTGCCAAAATTTTGTCTGATAGTTTACAGACTTAATCTTCAAAATAATGCTTACATAATTCTCTTTTGCTGTGAAGGTGAAAGAAGGTAATCACAAAAAAAAAAGATTTTTTTTTTAAAAACCACTGGGCAGACAAATATGATAAATAAATAAAGGGCCTTAAATGTATTATATTTAGCTATGCATGTAAAAGAAAAGTTCAGTTCACTACTCATTTTTATTATTTCCACCATATACTTTTCCCTGAAGAGGTAAAAATTTAAAACTCATTTAATTCAAAACAACCTAAATGGATCAGTGCGGGGTAGTGGTGAATTAGAAGTGGGAAGACTTGGACTTCAAATTTTGGAAGAATTTAATGATGAATCACTTTCCATGTCATTGGTTAGAAAACAACACGGAAACCTATATGTAGTCACCTGCAGTTTTGCTCAGCTTAAGGGAGATTTTGCCTTTTATTCAAAGTTAAACTTTTCCCCCCGATTCACTGCTTATACCAGTCCGAAACATTTTTTTCCAAGCTTGGGACTTCTTAAGGGCTATTCCTTAATATTTGAAAGTTCAATGCACATAGTTTTAAAGCATGCTGGATGGGTCGTATCTCAAGTTACAAATTTGCTCCGATCCACATTTCAATTCCCCCCCCCTTCCAAATTTTACAAAGAAAAAAAAAAAGCATAACCAAATTGCCAATGGGATTAACTGTACTCAGTGATTGCAATCTCACCCACACCTTCTGGCTTAACATGTGCATGCAGGTTGCTAGCCTATGCGTAAATATTTCACTAAGCCATTTATATTTCAGTTCCTAATCAAGTAAAGAACTTTTATCTTTCCACTCCTCCCTTTTCAATGACTATTAAACCCAAATACAGGAGAAACAAAAGACTGTACACACTTACAATATTGCTCGCTCTGATTTTCTGGAAAGGATGTAAGATTTTTCTGGAAAAGGTATAAGATTTTTTTCTGGAAAAGGTGTAAGATTTTTCTGGAAAGGGGGTAAGATTTTTTAGAAAAAGAAAATGATTTATTTGTCATAAAGCATAATATAAAAAGCACAAGCAAACACAATTTTCCTTTTTTTAAAAAAAAAAAAGTATACTTAAAATTTACAGGGTTAAAAAAATGAATAGTATTTTCTACCATTCAACTATTTGCTTCCTTTCATTCAGCCCACTCCAACTTCCCTGTCTTTATTCAATTGATATGGCTGCCCATTTTAACCACATGATTATAGGCAGCTAGCAGGAGTAACATCAATATCAAAACTTCATAAGAAAACAATAAATAACAATTACAAAAGCCAAGAGGAAGCCAAGCAACACAATAACTGCAACCACAATACAAGCTTAATCACTTACCTCTCAGGCTCTGCAACAGAACCAGGTTTTAGTGCCTTACAGAAAGACAATAGTTTGGGGAAAGACTAATCTCCAGTGGGCGACATTACAGAAAAGGCTGTCCACCAGGAAAGGAGGCACTTCTGAGTTTTGATGTGTGTCAGACAATTGTTTCTCAAGTCAAAACTAACAGTTGTGCTCATCTATTCAAAGAATGTCATCTGGATGTTGCTGGTTGTATCTCCTATTCATATTATATGTAATACAAATTGAATTTTGAAAGGTAGGGGGCTACATCAGTCACGAATAAGAAATAAAAATCTGTATGCAAGCTTCAAGTGTATGTAACATTCATGTGTGAGTTTTTGTCTCTGTCTTGCAGCAAATCACAATCTCTGACAAATGCCTTCAACTTCGCGGAGTCATCCTTCTTCCGATCATCTGTGAATGAGGATGAAGCAAAAGCTGAAACCATCCGAAACTTAAGAAAATCTTTTGCCAGCCTGTTTTCAGATTAACCATGGCTAGTTTGGTTTTGCATATCCATCAAATGTTCGAAAGTCTCCTGTGAATAACATTTCACAAACACTATTTCTTTATGAATGATCCTTCTTTGCTGTTTCAACTGTTGTATTAAGCAATATGTTACACTCTTTTTTCAAAAGGAGACTATAATGCGTTAACACTTCAGGTATCTTTAAAAAAAGCCACTTTAAAAAAAAAAGCCAAGAGGAAAAACTATACAGCCGAATGCTTACAGTCCTTCTTAACTGTGATTCTGTGGCCTTACCGTTAAATGCACTCAATCATCCCATTGGACCCTCTGTTGTGAAGTCTTTAGAGCAGCACACCATTAAGTTGCAAGTCTTCCCTTTCCTACAGTTTTCTCCAATACTAAGCTGCATGTTTGTTTCTTCAAGATATTTTCTTCTGCAAAGCTGCTTTTTTGAGACTTAGTTTCTTGCCCTCAAATCTTTAGTGTATAGTTTCATAATTGTATTCGTGTTAATCATCTTTCACCTTGTTGGAAACTTTAGAAAGCTTTCCATCCACTAAATGTTGTTTTCCAGTATGCTTTAAGAGCAAATTCTAGAATGAACCAATGTTAGAGCCCTATGTGTGTCTATATATGATTCTATTCTATTACTCCTCATATATTTGTTGTGAAATTATTTGCAGCCTGTTAATAGTGCCTTTTGCTTTGTAAAATGTCATGCATGGCCTCATGTCACCATAGTTCCATATTACATTCCAATAAATGCAAAGCTCTATACCTAACAGGAAGTCTGCTTCTCCTGACTTCTCTGCAGTGCGGTAATGATAGCAGAGGGAGATTTGAAGCTGTATTTTTCTCTTAGAATTTATTACAGTCATAGACCAGAGACCAGAACAAATAAAAACACTCAATCAATATACAATTAAAAATTCTAGAATGAAATAATAAATAACAGATAAAATCTATGATAAAATCCAGTCTGCCAATTATACATGGCCTAACTATACTAAAATCACAATCCATAGATTGTGTGGCCCTTAGTCAGTTTATTACTAAAAGGAAAAAGGAAAAAGCAGTGCTTTATTTTATCTTATTTTCAGTCAAAATGCATTACCAACAAACAAGGAAGAATAATATCTCAGAAACACAATTTTAAAGAGATCAATCCCTTCATTGACACACTTATTCTGATAACATTTGCCTGTAAATCTTGGCTTCTCTACAGAATGAGTATCTTATGGAATGATTTATAGAATGCCAGGTCCACTCAGTGCCAAGTTGTATTTTGAAGAGCTATATTCACATTTCATAATTTTATCTTTGCTCATGGGAGATAGGCTATCTTTTCCTTTCTTGCGAAATTGATCCTGAACAGTACTATGTCTGATCTTTATGCTCTGCTATCCAGGAAAAACATACTTTAATTTTATCTGATGTTGAAAACATAGATATTACACATGCATATATTGATATTGGTACAGTTATAGATCATAAGATAGATATGGGTGGTTTGTATAATGTTTGTGCCTCATTGAGCCAAATGCAACCCATTCATCATTTACCCTACAGTGGCAATCTAGAATTTGCTGTAGTTTTAAAACAAAGGTACATCTGTAGCTTTAGCAAACTACAGTGGGGATTCGAACTTGGATGGGAAACTTTTCTCTAGCATATATAGCCTTAGAGCCTGAGAACCCAGATTGTTGGGGGCAATATGCTGACATTGTAAACCGCTTAGAGAGGGTTGCAAGCCCTGATAGGCGGTATATAAACACAGTGCTATTGCTATTGCTATTGCTATTAGAGTTAGGATATGCTTGCCTTTCTTCAAGGCCACGTAGTCTGCAATCAGCTCAAAGAATGGTCTTGAAATTCCAAGGCAGAAGGACTGCCTGCGTTGAAGAAGATGGGAAATGATGGCTTCCTTCTTCAGCATGTTCTTTTCTCCATTGCAAGGTAAAAAGGAGTTGGTTATGGTTCCTCATTTATTCATTAATTATTTACAAATTGACTTGGATCTTAAGATACAATACAGTCCATGTAAAAGACACAGAATGGAATGCAGAATGAGTTGCTGTCCACAAATACTGAATGAATAGCTGAAACTTCAGCCAAACGACCTCAGCACAAGCACCAGAGGTGCCATTCAGCCAGTTCCGACAGGTTCCGGAGAACCGGTAAAGATAATTCGGACAACTGGCAAATACCATCTGTGATTGGCTGATCATAGCAAATACCACTTCTGATTGGTTGACTGCATAGCCACACCCACCAAGCCACGGCCACAGAAATGGTAGTAAAAAAATTGAATCCCACCACTGACTAGCACCCTGCAATTCCCTCTCCTCTCGCCTTTGAGCCAATGGTCGACTGCAAAGCTGAAAGCTGACAGCAGATCTGAATGTTGCCATATATTGAAAACTTCAACCATTTGGTCTTTGAACATTATCACTGAGCTACCAGCTGCATCAGAGATTTATTGACACTCGTATGCAGGTTTTTTTTTTAAACCATTAAATACATCAATCTAGCTGTTCTATTTCTGCATTAGGTCAGGCTCCTTAATATTTTCAAGGGTAGTTCCCTACACACAGTGTGTTACAGTAATTTAATTTGGATATTACTATTTCAGTATGTGCCCTTTGTGACAGTATTTGTTTATTCAGGTAAGCAGATAACAATGTAAGAAAACATGTGTGATTCAGGGCTGAACTGTGAAGTCTTTGGTGCTTTCTGAGCTTGATTACATGCAGACATTTTATTACCCAGCCAGGTAATATCATCAATGCAAGTGAGTGTTGAGGTTTTTTCTTATATACATATATAGCAATCTCTATGATACTGGACATTCCGTACCACTCCATAACATTCCATTGCCCAAATGTATAATAATCTCCATGGCACTCAAGGGTACTAGCATAAAAATACAAAGTAATATAAAACTGCAAAAATTCAATTTAAGCCTACATGATGAAGACAAAATCACAACAAACCTAACTGAAAAGTTAGATCTAGACCATTTTCACATACAAGAAATCACCAATCTGAGACTGGCACTGCCCTTATATGTCTCCAAAATATCACATAGAAAAGGCGAACAGATTTATTCTGCAAGTTAATCAGCTTGGTAATTAAGAGCAAACAATGTAGTAAATGTTTTACAACTCTTGCTCTGGAGCTTTAGGGTGGAATGATTTCCTTTTGATAGGAAATCTTACCCTATCTCTGAGCCTTACCTGCTCTGTAGGAGACAAGGCATCACAACATGTTGGCTTGTTCTCATGTTCTTCCCTACTAAACTAAGGATTGGTTTTGCTGCTTCCTGCAGATAACAGCTGGCTTCCTTGATATATACACTGCCATTGTGAATACCAAGAAAACTCACAAAGAATTATTTCAACATTCATCCATTGGCTGTCTGGAGGTAATACTAAAGAAAGCAATGATTAGCTCAAGTAGACTTGCAGAAGCTGGTATGGCAGCATGAGAACATGCTATTAATTTAGATGGCAAAACTAGTGGTGGGACCTATGTAGAGCTAAGACAATGTACTTTCTAACTTGGATGTGAAGCAGAAGAAGATTCTCTCCCATATGTTTGATATTACTGGATCATTGAAATTGAAATTGAAATCATTTTTAGGAGGACCTTCTGGCAGACAGACTAATCCATATTAAGGCAGGGGTACTAAGCCATTTATAGCTTAATTAATTAAGCTATTCAAAGTTTAAAAGTTAATATTTTAATTGCATGCATAAAATATTTGGGATCCATTGCAGACTTTCTAAACTAAATATAATATATACACAAATGGTGTACTGGTTAATAGATCTGCTTGTTATATTTCCAGCAACCAGTGCTTCTAAATACTCTTCAAGTGTCCGGGGTTTAATGTAGTCATCATAATGGAGTCAGAACATAGCTGACCAAAGTCAGATTTCACAATCCCAGAATCATTTGCACTTAGCACACCGAACATTGTATGCAAACTCATTCCCTGCCACTACCTGTAAATTCAGACAGAGGATCGGAAGTCTACTTTTTTATGGAGTGTGACCTCCCTCGGATACTAAACTGTTAATTCCCAAGCAGGATTTTCTCCTGATTGGTAAGACCTACATCTTATTTGCCACGTCATTGATCTTAAGCGCCAACCAAGAGATTAATTGCTGTTTTCGTACTGCATGACCAGAAGCTAGTAGATAGTTAAATTACTGAATTTCACTATCTACTGAAATTCAGCACACTTTCATGAAGATATTAAACTACATAGAAGATAATATGGAACCCTGCAGCACATAGTAGGATAATGCTCTGGAAAGTGAACAGTAATTCTGCAGTACATTTTTCTGGATACAACCTTACAATTGTGATCACTGTGGACAGTCTAATAGTAGATATACAGTACAGGTAGTCCTCGACTTACTACAGTTCATTTAGTGACCATTCAAAGTTACAACATCACTGAAAAAAGTGACTTATGACCATTTTTCACACTGTTGCAGTATCCCCATGATCACGTGATTGAAATTCATATGCTTGGCAACTAACTCATAGTTACGATGGTGGCATGTAATCATCTTTTGTGACCTTCCAACAAGCAAAAAGAATGGATAAGCCAGACTCACTTAACAACTGTGTTACTAACTTAACAATTGCAATGAATCACTTAACAATTGTGGCAAAAAAGGTCGTAAAATGGGACAAAACTCACCTAACAAATGTCTCACTTAGCAACATACATTTGGGGCTCAATTGTGGTCGTACGTTGAGGACCACCTGTAGAAGTCTGAGATTTCTTTAGGGAACTGCAGTATTCCTTTCCTGGAAATTGCCAATTTCTTGGCATTCAAGGGTTCATAAAGAATTGATAGGACACTTGTAGCTACAGACCAGCTAATTACTATAGCAACTTCTAGTAGGCTAAGGATCCAGTAGTGAGTATGTATGTGTATGTTGAAGTTCAAACCTTTATGGTCAATGCACAACATGTGTACAATGAAATTGAATGAATCTCCATTTGTGCAGCCCACACAAAACACAGAATACATCTCACCAAATACAGAATACATCTCAATAATAAGAGAAAATCCCTAAACCCAAGTAAGTAATAAAAATAGGTGCACATTTCCACATACATATGTGTGTGTGTGTGTAGTTATATATATATAGTTATATATATAGTTATATATATATATGTGTGTGTGTGTGTGTGTGTGTGTGTGTGTGTATATGTATATATGTATGTATAAAACTACATCGGTATGTATACACATCCATGCATGCGTGTGTACGTATGGCTCAAAGTTTATTCACTTTTCTGGAAGAACTGCTCGTATTCGGCTTCTCGTGCTAGCTCTCATTGTAGTTGATTGGCTTCCCTTGGTTCTTACTTACAATTTACTAAGTACTTAGTACTACTAGTACTAATAGTTAGTTATTAACAAGTCCAGTCCAGCCTAAGCTCTTTGTTCCAAACTTGCCAACTTCCACAGAATATTTGATCTTACCCACATCTGTTCACAATCAGTAAAACAGCAATAGCACTTAGGCTTTTATACTACTTCACAGTGTTTTACAAGCCTCTCTAAGTGATTTATAGTTTATAGAGTCAGCATATTGCCCAAAACAATCTGGGTCCTCATTTTACCAACCTCATAAGGATAGAAGGCTGAGTCAACCTTGAGCAGGTGAGATTCAAACTGCTGAACTGCTGGCAGCCAGCAGTCAGCAGAATGAGCCTGTAGTACTGCATTCTAACCACTGCACCACCATGGGTCTGAAGACTAAATCATCTTGGCTCCATATCCTGATCCAAAGCAGGCTTGAATTGAGTCTAGATATTTACTTACTTACCTACTTACTTACTTACTTACTTACCTACTTACTTACTTTTTTGTTTGTTTGTTTGTTTAATATTCCATTCCACCCATCTCTCTCTGCCAAATGACTCTGGGCAGCTTACAATTCCATAAATAACACTGGTCTACAAATTTTAGGAAATTATCTACCTCCGAGATAAAATATGTTAATTTTACATATTTTGATTAGATGAATTAGAAAAACAGGTGATAAAGGTGCTGGTTGGCTAAAGTTTTCAAGATATTTCACAATACAGATTTATACACAGCCAGAGTATATTTGCCTACAAGGGAGGGAGGTGTCTAATGATGCCACATAACTTAGAACAATGAAAATGGTACCACATGGAAGTGTATAAATTTATCTTCACTTTGAGAACAACAAGGCAGATGACTATG
>JANHJO010006839.1:210463-220814 GCA_032468235.1 Pseudoxyrhopus heterurus | reverse complement strand
CTTTGGGTTAACCTTGGCTCCTGGTAATTATGCAAACAGGTTTGTTCACTTTGAACAGTCTTCTTGGCAATTTTTTCAGAAACGGGTTGACAATTTCAAGATATATTTCATCTTTCCATTCTAGGAAAAAAAATTCTAGGACTTACTGGCCTAAAGACACTCAACTAGTTTCTGTGCCTAAGGAAAGGTTAATTTTCATATTTACTCATTCCTAGTACAACATCTTTCAATATTACACTATTCTGAGTCTCTCTATATGCTGTACTGAATAACATCTCTATATGTTGTGTCTCTTTCTATATCGTATCTTTTGCAGAAGAAAAGCATTCTGTTTCTGTGCTAATTTTAGTAATCTGTGCTATTGTTTAGGTGATTATTGACTGTTAATAATTGTAAGGATTATAGAAGGTTTTTAGTGGAATGCCAAAACTTGCAACTTCCTTACATTTTCCAGTTGCAGTCACCTAGTTCAACAGTATATGCAATTATCACAAGTATCAAGGTTGACACTGTAGAAAGTTAGCACCCACCCTTCTCCTAGCAGAATGAAATATTCTAGGAAATATAAAAAAGGCAGAATATTATAGCTCCCTGGATGAGAAAAGGAGATACATGCTCTTGGAAAGCAGTCCCCACGTTTGTTAATAGCCCCAGAAAGACTGGACCATCCTATCTACAAGAGAAAAGACTGGGCCAACTTATCTACAACACCAAAGACCTTTACCCTCAGGACATAATAGGATTAGCCGTCTACCCATCTCACCACATGGCACTTGGGAAGATTACATCACCCAGCAAGATTCAACCAAGCCTGGGGCTCAAGGCAACCTGCAAAGTTATCCCTGCATGGCCCCATGGGAGTCTGACAACCAATCAGGGTACATTTCTTTCATAGGAACAGGAAGCAAGTTCAAAACTCAAGGGAGGGTATAAATATATCTCATTCTCCACTCCATGTGGTCAGCTACCCAGGACTTCAAACCATGTGATCCTGTCCACCATTAAACCATCTTTCCAATCAACCTCCATGTTTTCAGTGTCTTTCTTCCCATTTGGAACTGAACCCAGATGGACATTTCTTCCAACAAAACATAAAGTTCAGTTGTTTTTATTTCAATGGCTAAAGCAAAAATATTTTTTTTGTTGTAGGTTCCTTCAGATATGATAAAATTCACTCTGTTGTATCCTGTATTTTTGAAAGAATCCAACAGCAATAATTTACTTTAATTAAATTCCTTTATGAACCATCAATGCAATGTATTAATTCATCAAAAGGATAGCAATAGCAATAGCACTGTATTTATATATCGCCTATCAGGGCTTGCAGCCCTCTCTAAGCGGTTTACAATGTCAGCATATTGCCCCCAACAATCTGGGTTCTCATTTTACCGACCTCAGAAGGATGGAAGGCTGAGTCAACCTTGGAGCTGGTGGGATTTGATCAGCCAAACTGTTGATCTGCAGTACTGTGTTCTAACCACTTGAGCCACCACAGCTCCTATACATTTAAAACAGGAAGGGAACATCTCCCAAATCTAGCAGATTTTAAAAATACTATTAAAGCTAGCAACTGTCACTATAACTTTTGGCTATTCAAGAGTTGAATCACTATGGTTTAAAACCTTTAAATAACATTGGGAATGAAAGTAAAAAAAATCCTTCATGAAATTAAGGATTGACGTAGCATTATAACACTCTTTTAGTTCAGCGATTGACAAACTTTCTCTTCGGTCCATGAAAAGGCCATATTTCTCCACATAATACATTTCTCGTAGACGTTTCAGCAAGTGATTGGGGTGTTTGTTTAAAGTAGATAATTCTATTCTTCCATATTGTGAAATGGGTGGCTTGTTCCACCCAGATTGTGTAATAAGCTAATGTACCATCTGGAAATACTTTGTCAAAGCATATTCCACTTGAAACGCAAACACACCATCCTTTATCTGAACTGCCAGAGAAGCTTTGTCCACTGGTTGAAATTTCTGAGATTTGGGTTAATGGGAGCTGTGTCTTTAACTTGCCTTTTGACAGTTCATCAAGCAAAAAGTTTCCTAAAATGAAATGGTTTTTTTCATTCTACTTAAAAATCATGCAATATTATAATCAGAAAACTGGTGTTACATCATGTAGAGATAAATAAACTGTAGAAATCTTTTCTAAGGTTTATCTTAGAAAAGCACAAAACGTGTAAATGTGCATGTTGTAGTCAGCAAATTGAAGCTCAGCAGATCTGTGTCAGGTGAAAGCCAAAACTTCCTGTAAACTTCATGAAATTCACTTGAGTTCAGAGCTGGACTCAAAGAATAAATTAATCACTATCCATTACAGCAGGGGTGTCAAACTCACGTCATGGCGGCATCACGTGACGCATCGTGACTTTTTTCCCCTTTGCTAAACCATGGCCAGCACATGACATATCCAGCCTGTGGGCCAGGAGTTTGACAGTCCTGCATTACAGTATTGTAAGATGAGCTGGGAAAGTCTATCCTCAAGGGCAACATAGGAAATTAAAAATAAAAGAATTAAATAAATTATGATAATAGTTTATAATGGTGAAAGGAATATTAAAGCTAAGATTATTAGCCATGAATAGAATAAATAGAATCCAAGTGGGTTTTTTTTTAAGTATTTGAAACACTGCTTGTTTAGCCAGGGAACTGTGTTTATTATGAAGCATATAGCTCAGTCAAGAGATCATCCAGCTGACCGTGACTGTTCTCTACAAATTGAACAAGGTCAGATTTGGCTAATTCTTAAATCAGAGATTATCAGGAAATTGTAGGGCCATAAACTGGATGGAGAAGTTGTAGAACATAGTGCTGACTGAAGACAATGGAAAGCCGTCTCCCTATTGCTACTAAGGAAGTTATATGGCTACATTTATCAACTACTCCATAGCTCAGCTTGACCAAAATGAGACTTTATTTTTTCACTAAGTAAATTAAAGTTTAGCTAATACTACTGGAATTCTGCCAGTACTCACAATCTTACTGCATTTGCATCAAGTATGGATAAACAACAATTATTTCCATTATTTATACATTTTGTAAATAATTAGGATTTCACATTTTCAAGTGATTTGCTTGCTTTTGAAGGAAATAATCACTCAATGCAAAGCATTTTTCAGAGATGAGATTCTATAAATTTCTGTCCCAGGGGTCCTGAAACAATATCAGTCCAGGGTTCCTTTAAGCAGAAAAAAACCTTCAAACCATTCTTATGGTAGGGAAGACTGGGCCTGTTCTCATAGGAAATGCTTAAATGGGTTTGGAATTGCTGTTTCTCAGTGATAGTGATATAGTGATCACATTATTCATTTCAGTCTTCTTTGTTTATACATTTTTAGCAAGACTATGTCCATGGTTATCTAATCAGAGAGGCCTTGCCTCCAGGAGTAGAAACCAAATGTTATTTTGTCTATAATGCATGTTTGGAAGACTCCATCTGTGTACAGGGCCAAGATAACCAGCATATACTTAAACATTCAAATATTTGTTATTTTCCTTTGATTTTTGCAGTTTTAAAAATTATATTACAATACAAATTATAGAGTTCTAAATTATTCTGCACATTGTCAATTTTCATTGAAGCATGAACCAAATGTGCTTTTCCAAAAGGAAATTGGACATTTTTCTTTTTTTTTTCTTTTGAAAACATTTTGCTTCTCATCCAAGAAGGTACTGCAATTCTACCTCACGATTGAGAACCTCCATAGACATTAAAGTTTGTACCTGTCGGATATCTGTAATGCTAATAGTGTTGGCTAAGTCTCAGGCTCTTCACATCCATTCTGTGAATGAAAGGATGATTCTTTAAGATTTTAAGTGTTTTTCAAAGGAAATAGTGGGAGACATGAAGCCCCCAAAAGAACTAAGCTTGGTTACCTTATTTTCAATACTAATGGGCCTGACGCATCAACAACTGTTTATATAGATATATTGATATATTAAGTAACATTATATATTATATACTCTATAATATTAAACATGCTATAGGTTATAGTCCACTGTTTATTATAGCACTACAGAAGAACTTTTTTTTTTACTTTGTCCCTCCACCTCTGTGTATATTCCAGTTTTAGTGTGCTTCTGTGCTGGGATCAGGTGAACAAAAGCCTGTAGGGAAAGTTCTACTGCAACATAAGAGCAAGCACAATTGGGGGGCAGGGTTAAATGTACCATCAGCCCAGAGTCATTAGGTTCCCACAAACGGTCCATGCCCAGCCCCTCTTGAATTCAGTTGACCCTTATCTGGTGCCAATTTAGTACTGAACTTTAGTTGATTAGATTCTTGCATATAGGCTTGAGCTAAAAATCTTCTGAACTGGAAGTTACGTGTGATCCTAATTCTTCGTACCTGAATCACCTACTTCACTGTTTGTGATTCAGAGAAATTCATAAGAGAAAATTAATATAGTTATAAAACACTCTAGCGATGAGGGTGGATTTCAAAATATTATCAATATCATAGATTCTGTGTGATAGCTGTGCTGTAGAGGAAAAAGACTAATGAACAGGGATGCAATGGGATATATTATTGAATTTTTTAAAATCATTTGTCCAATTAATACATAATTATTGATTTTCTTGAGACACCTCATTGTTTGAATATCAAAAAAAGCATAAAATGAGTGGATAAATCAGATTATACTCTATGCTTTTAACTGATATTTGATAATAAACATATAAAATATAAACATATAAAATGTATTTTAATACATTAAAATAAACTGGTTATTACACATTAATTTATTACCCATCAATTCTCACCTCCTCTTACTGTATTCTATAGCACACTCTTCTCACCATACCATTCCCAATGCATTCATTTAATGTTTTTTCCCCTAAAGTCTCCATCTCGGCATATAGTAAAATGGGTAGGATCATGCTCTTATACAACTGTATTGGCTTCTTTTAACAAAAATACATTCCTAAATATAGACCACATGCAGTACTTTGCACTAGCTATGCACCAGCATTTCTCTATCTATTTTCCCATATGTAGTAAAGCCTAGATACACAAATCTACCAAGATATTCAAGCAAGATATTTGCTTTAGTTTTGCACCTTCATAATGATTCACTCCATTTCCATTGTGAAAAACAACTACAGAATCTTGGGTTTTAATCCATGAATTTTCAGGAAATACTTTCTATTGAATTATATAATCTATCTAGCATTTACTGCAAATCATTTGAAGTCTCAGTCAACAATACAGTATTATCTGCATACAAACATCTGCATTGTCATTCCCAAAGCATTATTGATAAATCTATCCATAAATACATTAAATAACCAAGGAAACATTTCACATCCTTATCTTACTCCTTGCTCTGAGATGAATTATTTGCTAAAAGTTTGCTCTCATGTGTGTTTATTTCCATAATATAATATAGCATTCTCAATGCAGTCAGAGTTATAGAGATTTCTTTGAAAAATCCATGATGTCTCTTAGGTATGTTGGTTAACTATGCCAAATCTATTCTCGAACGAGACACCATCATATCATTTTATAGAAAGGTCATTGTTTCTGATAACAAAATTGGAATTTTCAGAGGTAAGTGCATCCATAAGTAAAAAAAATATTTTAAGGGTGTGTTTTAACTTAACTTATCCCTTCACTTCCTTTGCCTAATAATTAAAAGAGATCAGGTTTATAGTAAAAGCAGATAGCCATGTTTCTTTTAAAGACTCCGTTTTGATTTTCGGGGCCATGGATTAAAGCAAAACTCACCATATTATTTTGTTATCAATAACACTCATGAATCGTAGCTCCATAAATACAGAATGCATATAATATCACTAATCTGAACACCAAGGTCAAAGGCAGAGGCTGCAAACACATCATGGACCAATATCCTAATGCATTTTAAAAGCCGTTAAATGAACAATAATGGAGCTACGCCAAATGCATGAAAGTTACCAAAGATAATTAGAATTGTTGTAGGTATAATGGTGTTCAGTGACAACAGATGTTTTGGAACAAAAAGGTTACTTCCTGCAAATTACTGCAATATTTTCTCTGGAAAAAATAGCTCACATCATTTGCTAATAATGTTGCTCATATGCCATCAATTCAGCTGTGAACGGCAGTCTATGTAATGCCTTTGTCTCATTAAAGAAAACAGAAAAAAAGGGAAGAAGCAGATTGTTCAAATCACCTGCTTGGCAAAGGTAGACCTGTTGCATGAGATGTCGAAGTGACTTATTTCCTTTTCTGAAGCCTTGCTTTATCAGGAAATAAAGCAAGAGTTTATTTGCCTCATTTATGTCCTTTTATATGTAACAAAATAGACTCTGTCCTTATCCTTATACTCTGTGCCAATTTCTGATGTGTGAAAAGTACACTAACAAATGTACTTCCAGGAACAGAAGGAAATTGAGAAGATACCCTAACAGTGTCAATACAGAGAGTAAAAGCAGCCACCATTTGTTCAATGTCTAAAGTAAACCACCTCCCTTTAAGAACAGCACGTATTCCACAGCCGGAATGATTTTATTTGATTTACTGTTCGCCTACTAGAATGTAAGATTGTTCTCTGGGTGCTAGGATTTTGGCTAGATAATTTCCTATTCTTTCCAAAACACAAGAGAATGAGATGCTCAGTGATTTATGCCTATTAAATTTACAGGCTGTAAGAAAAAAAATTATAGGAAGACACAATGGGAAAATCAGAGTGATTAATCAGAAAATGGAAGTGGGGTATTTAAGAAGAAAAAAAGACACTCTTTTACTTTCATTTTCTACATGAAACTAATCCAAATTTAGAAATAATTATCTTTAGATACCCAGAACCATCAAGAACTTTTGCTCAATATCTGTAAACAATCTCCTTTTGTTTGTTCAACTAGAATGAATATAATATAGTGTACAAATGTTGCTGTTGTGCATTAAACTCAATCTTCCCACAGCAACTGACTTCAGATTTACCAATTTAGAGTAATAAAATTATATCCTGATCATCTAGTCCAAACCCTGCCAAGTCCAGGAGTCAATTACTATAATTTGCCATCCATCTCCAGTTAAAGAGTGTCCACTACCTTCCTCTAACACGCTTGAACATCTTTTATCATTCGGAAAATTTTCTTGATCCGCAACTGAAAATTGATTCTGTAGCATTTAAGCTCACAGATTCTTGTTCTGTCCTCAAGAACAACTCTAAACAATGCTATTTGTCTCCCTTGTGACATGTGCTATCATATATCTCCACAGTGGTCTTCACTCCAGGTTAAATGTATTCTCTCCCTCCAATTGTTTCTCATAATTTTTCCTTCCAGGTGTCAAATTGCTTTAGTAGCTCGCTCCTCTAAACATGCCCTGGTTTGTCACTGCCCCACCTAAAATACAGTGCCCAGCACTGGACAGACAATTCTAGGTAGGGTATGACTAATGTGGAATAGACAGCAGTGAAGAATTATCTTGAAACTATTTTAATGCAGTTTCAGGCTGTGCTTGCTTTATTTGCGGCTACCTTACAGGTAGTTCTCTTTCAACAACCATAACCGGAATTGGCAACTATCATTAAGCAAAGTGGTTGCTAAATGGGAAATCATGTAACTATGCTGTCCCACTTACTCATACACATAACAGGGGTTTAGAGAGTTTATTAATATTCCCCAGCAATTCCCTTTACCAGAAACCCAGAACTGTCCCAATTAAGTCCAGCCAAAAGCAGACCGATGCTAGTCCACAGAGCAATGGGCAATGAATCCACTTGAAAGTTTCCCAAACGAGATAAATCCACCAGGCAAAATTAACACCACAATACAAGAGGGTTCATGAAGCAAAAAAAGTCCAGAGTTCCCAAGGCACAATCCAAAGTCAAGGCACAGTGTCAATTCAAAGCAAGGCAGGAATCGCAACAACCAGAAAACATGCAACTAGAAAATAAACACATTCTTGGCATCATCTCTATTTGTTTGCTGTGCTAAATAGCTACTTCTGGTGCAGCCCACCAAGAGGGAGGAGGTTGCCTCCTCACAAGAAGTCAGGATGAGCTTCGCTGCTCCTGCTTTTTCTCTGCCCTATGTGTTCTCGGGTTGGGTGCAGAAGGCAGTTCTTCCTCATCACTGACTGGTTGCAGCTGCATGCTTTCCCTCAGGGCTGTCCTGCTGCAGATGTGCTTCAGCCAAATCACCCCCAACCAGCTGCTCATCCAATTTCATTTACTCTCCTTCACTTGTACTCGCAGCCCCTGCCTCATTGACCAACTCCCCTCCTGACGTCCCTAGGGCTGGTTCATCCTCTTCTGAACTGATATCCAGAAGCATCTGGAGAAGCATCTGGGAGAGTCATCATAGACAGCAACTATGATTTCTTTTTCCCCACTCCCCTGCCATTTGGAAGCCTCTCTCCAAGCACTGGGATAACTAGTAAGAAGAAAATTAATATTTGTATTTACATTCTTGGAGAGAAAGGGATCACAAGAGAGTATGCAAGCAGACGATGGGGAAAAGGATGCAGTGGCACAAGTAGCCAGAAGTGTACTCAGGTTTGGGAGCCATGAGTGTGCTATATTGATGGCACATTTCCCTTTGCCTGCTTTTCTCTCTTGTAATCCCTTCCTTTCCAATATGTCTACTTTGCAAAGAGAGGAAGAAAAAACAGGTCAGGCACAGAAGAGATTGCCTATTCTTGTTCCCCACCACCACCACTTGTTAATTTAAGCAAATTCTGTCCTTTGTGAGCAGGGGAAGGAAAAAAAACAAGCAACCTTTATAGGCAATCTCTCCTGTGCCTCATCCAGTTTTTTTCTTGCTCCCAGTCACAATGCAGAGAGATTGGAGAAGAAAGGATTACAAGAAAATAAGCAGAAAGACAATGGGGATTACATCAGGCAATTTGCATAGTGTGATATGGCTGCTGACACCATTGCTTTCCTTTTGATGTACCTATATTGTTTTGTGCTTTCTGTCATCTGTAAAATTGATAGCTCTGTTTTCTAGCTCCTCATCCATGTATCCTGATCAGTGTACACTTGAGGATCTTATGGCAGTGTGACAGAATGCAATTAATGTTGCTACAGTAGTTTTTGGACAAGGTCTGTTTAACTTGTACATATTTTAATCTGGTATTTTATATTTTAAATTTTATGTTGTACAGTATAGACTTATTTTAATTGTGATGCTTCTGACACAAATAAATGAACAAAACCCTTCATCTACATTATTTGTTTGTTAAATGGCCGAGGACCTAGAAGAGAACCTTGAAGTATACAATTTAAGGGCTTCTGGAATCCTGACATTTTTTTTAAAAGAATTGTAACGGTAAAATAGTAAAATACAAAAGAAAAATGGTTGTATTGATTAATGATGGCACAATAAAAAACTTAAATATATTATAGTTGGTAAACTGAATTAAACATTTTCAACTTCCTCAAACAAACAAAAAGATTCATATAAACAAGTATAGATATCTATATGAAATTAATTCAGTCACTGAACTTATAATTAAATGTGGACGTACAACAATACAATGGACATGTTCTCATTTCACAGCATACATTTCAAAAATAGATAACAAACATATTATGGATCTATTCCTTAAAATCAGGAGAATGACTATACTTAGAAATATAATTCAATATTACATTGAGATCCTTAAATATAAAATTTTATCTCAATTCTATCAAGATAATATTAATTTTAAATTGAAACAAAGCTATAACAGTTTAAGACGAAATCATATGAACTAAAGAATCCTCACAAATAGATTTAAAGTTTAGCGAAGCATTCCCAAAAGAACATTTTACTTCAATTTTTAGATTTAAGTTATATCATATCAATTTCTCATGTGATTTGGGATCAAATCATGCATTCACATATTAATAAGCAAATATGCTTAGCAATTTTAAATACCAGAATCAAGGAACCTAGTTTAATATATCTAGATCCTAGTCTTTGCCAAGATTTCAAAGTGTTTATTTTTCAAATGGTCCCAGAGAAGAAGTTTCTCTTCCTTGTTATGTACCCATTGACAATCATTCATCACTTATCATAGTTCAACTAGCTTTGTTTTCATCTAATGATAATTGATGATTATGTGCCATCACGTTTGTGTTAACTCTCAACAACCGCATAGATATATTTTCTTCATGACAATCTGCCCTTAAATTTCGGGTTTTCCAACAGTGCTCCCATGTCACTGTAAATGAGTGCATCTACCTTGCTGCTCCCCTTCAAGGATCGCTGCCTTGTCGTGGCGAAAGGGCTTGCGTAGCTCAGTGAAGCTATAACCTATGCCGTGCAGGGCCACCCAAGACGGACAGGTCATAACAGAGAGCTCTGACAAAAGGTGATCCACTGGAGAAGGAAATGGCAACCCACTCCAGTATCTTTGCCATGAAAACTCT
>JANHJO010006839.1:183494-194038 GCA_032468235.1 Pseudoxyrhopus heterurus | reverse complement strand
GACAGAGCAAACTTCATATTTGTGTTCACTTTAAACAACAGTACAGAGTTTAGGAGAATTCAGTACAGTAGAGTATTCTTTTAGCATCTTAACAAGAACGTTATTCTTTTTGGGCATAATTTACATTTTATAATTTCTAAATATTCTATATAAGTTTTAAATTATCACTTCAAACACTTTTTGTGGGTATTTGGTGCAACTAAATTAAGCAAAAGATGCCCCAGTTTTAATGTCACAGGGATGTGTTATTTGTTACTTCAAACAAGCTAATATGCAGAGAAAAATGTTAATTATAGGGTTTGGGAACTTGCTGGTCATTAAGCAGTAATGGTCAGAAGAACAGGTTTTACTTCCCAAGGGCAGGGACTTTGATTACCCCAATCAGGAGATTTAAAGAAAGGCAACATTGATTTGTTAATATTTATTATTCCAATTACTTATACTTGGGAACATGAGAAAACTAGTGGAGTTTAAGTCTTATTACAGTGAATAACATTTCAATTAATTGGGGCTAACTAATTCCCCAGTTTCTTCAGTGGCACTTAGAGCAACTAGCTTTTTTTGAATCTGGGATGCAAATGTTATATTTTAGACTTGAATGGTAAGACTGAAAAAAAAGTTAAAATAGAAGAATAATTCTATTTATTTATTTATTTCCCAAGTATATATGGCTGCCTATTGCACAAAAAAATGACTCTGGGTGGCATACAATAAAACCAACAATTAAAAATGTTCTACAAACCAATTAAAAACAATAAATATGGATAAAACAAGATTATGATGGAGAAAATATATTATATAGCCAACATGCAGACTCCTTATTGCCAGGAGATCCCCTGGCTCCCCAGAACCTTGTTTTGAGGGCTTTCTGGAAAGTCTAAGGTTGGGGCTAACCTCACCATGGGAGAGATGATGTTCCAGAGTGTAGAAAAGGCTCACCTTCTAAGTCAGATGGAATTCTTTCACAGGTGGAACTTTCAGTATTTCCCTCCCACCAGACCTGATGGGTGGGATAGATGTAATCAGGAGGTGTCTCTCCCACAAATAAGCCAGCCCTGTGCCTATAGAGTTTTAAAACCAGCACCAAGAATTGGACCTGGAAGCAAACTGGGCACCAGGATAGTTGATTTAGCAGAGGGATAATGTGTGTCACTCTAGGGACAGACATAACTGCCTCTATTACCTCATTCTGCACTAGTTGAAGCTTCCAGAACCCTAAAATCAATGGTAGCCTCATGTAGGATGTCTGAAAGGTCAACAGACCTTTATAATCAACAGACATGATTTTGTTTCTACTTTTAAAGTTATGTTAGAATTAATTGAACACTGAATAAAATCCTGTGATCTTTTGACTATTAGTTTTTTCTATGGCATACTTTAATGGAACTTTTGTGCTCTCCAGACACGATGGGGGCGGGCTGTATCATTTCCAACGACAAAATGGCTTGCTTATGCTTATGATAGAATCCAGCACATCTGGAAGTTGATGTGATAAAGTAGTAAACTTTATTTTCATCTTTTCTAATTTGTTTTATAGTGATAGGATTCTAAAGAAGTGTTATTGGATTATGCTAAACTTCTAGAAATCACCAGGAATCATTTAGTTTTCCAGTGTACAAGTAGTTCTTGACTTATAACCATTCATTTTGTGACCATTCTAGGTTACAATGGCACTGAAAAAAGGGACTTATGAGTAGTCCTTGGACTTACAATCATCTCAGTGTCCCGAGTCACATGAACAGTTGCAGTGTCCCGGGGTCATTTGATAGCCATTTCTGACATTCCTAAGCAGCTTCTGACAAAGCAACGTTTATGGGAGAAAACAGATTCACTTAACAACTGCAGTGATTCATTTAACAACCATGGCAAAAAGGTCATAAAATGGCACACAACTGAATTGCCTTGCTTAGCAACAGAAAATCTGTTTCCAATTGTGGTTGTAGACTACTTGTAATCTACAATTTTAAATATTTCTGTAGACAACAAATTGCTTGTGATAAAAGTAGTAAACTGTCTTATGGGACATAATTTAAATTTATATTGCTGGAATGACTCTTAATGGAAATGTCATTTCTGACTATTTATTTCTGCTTCCCTATTTTGTCTATGGAGGCAGTTTCTCTAGTGTCACCGAAGTCACATCAAACAGTTCACCCTGTGCATCATGCACTGTTTCAACCTTAATATGATGTAACCTTGTGGTTGTGAAAGTCATGTGCACATCTTTCCATTCACTTTTGAGTGACAGGATGCTCAGTCTGGCAGGCAAAAGTTCAAGTAAAAGTCATTTTATTAAGCAGTCACTTCAAATGTATTGTCTTGTTTTGATTAATAAATAAAAATAATAAAATATAGCTTTCCAAAATAAGAATGAACAGGGCAGTTTGAAATGTTACCAGAAATGTTCTATAGTCACTGTTTTTGAAATATTTACAGTATTTTGTTCTGGAACATTAGGATGAGGTTGAGTTCAAGAGATGTCACATAAATTGTTTTTGTAAAATAAAGTAAGGGTAAGTTAATGTTTTTGGGATACTGGGCTAATTTTCTGATGAACAGTATTGTAGAAATAGAAACCGAAAATGTTTGATTGCTAGGAAAAGGGTTCACATTAGAACAGATAAAACAATTTCAATGGTGAATTAAGGATACAGATTAATATGGTAGAAAAATGTTTTGGCATTGTTTCCTTTGTTGTTTTTTCACTGGTGAAAGCAACACCAAATAAAGTCTTCCGTAATTTCCTACTAATTTACAAGCTAGGACATCCAAAGAATTTTAAAATTGGTTTAATATCCTTGTTCGTAATCTGTTGAAATTGTCTTCTGTTTGGAAGAAAAGATTAAATATAAATCTAACAAATAAACTAATACCTTCCTTGACTTTCTTCAACCACGTAATGCTACTTTTTTCTAATATGCAACCTAGGCTTGAAATTAAAACTTTTTTTAAAAATGAAAGCTAAGGATTTGCCATTGATTTTTAGTTTGAACATAAACTGGAAGCTTTGATTAGCTGAAGTTTTTACTCATAGTACAATAAAAGAGTTGGCACAATGAGTCTGGCAAAAGACTGCATACATATGTGACTCAGTATCTATTTGGGGACTTTTTATTAAAAATGACATCACAATAGAGTTAGCTGTTAATTTTTAATTCTCCATCCATATTTTCAGGATGTAACTGAAGAAGACAAAATTAAGATTTTCACCAGTGCTTCTTTGTAATAATTATCAAGCACGGTTTGCAAGTTGGAAAAGTCTGTACATGCTTGTACTTATTTCTTTTTTCCCTTTCTTTCTTTTGTTAATTTACACTGTGAACATAAACCCAAACATTCACTGGCCTGTTGGAATCTGTAACAAGGGCAAGCCAGACATTTTAAAGGACTCGGATTAAATAAGGGAAATGTTAAGCCACTCACTGACTTTCAGTATGAGATAACCTGCAGTATAATCCCTAGTCCATATATACTTGTGAAGTTATGCGGAAATTAAATCAAAACAATAACAACAACAGAAAGTCTTGTAGGACCTTAAAAATAGCAATTTATGCCATAATCAATTGGTCACCACCAATTTATTTTGTTGTTTTTGCTGCTACTAAAATGATTATTCATCTGAAAACTAACTGCAGAATGATTGGAACTCATTCCTGAGTTCTCACTCCACATTCCACAGAAGTGGATAAGCTGTGGCTGTGGAGACATTGAATGATAGCTCCCATTAATTTTATCTAGTATCGTTAACCATCAAGGGGACTTTTGATTATTCTGATGCTACGTAGATGTCATCCTCACTCCTTTTCTATTTATTCTGCTCATGAGTATAGATAGGTTTTTCACACATTTTCTTTACTTTTTGAACATGTAAATAGGGAATATAGAATAACAGAGTTGGAAGGTACCTTGGCACCTAGTCCAACCTTTCGCGTGAGGGATATAGTGTCCAATCTCTTCTTGAAAACCTCCAGGTTTAGATTGTTTAGATTTCAGAGTGATCACATAATTAGGCAATATGGATAACAAAGTTTTATTTAACATTTTATCTTTCTTAGTGAAAAAGAACTTGCTGCTTCTGCTTGAATTCATAATGAGCATTTGTTTACATGGTAATAACAATTTGCTGTTGGTAAAAATTGCAGCTTCTGTTTTCCAGCTTGGATCAATGGAGAGAGTGGAGAGACAGTTGTTAAGTGAGTTTTGCCCCATTTTACGACCTTCCTTGCCACAGTTTTTAAGTGAATCATTTCAGTTGTTAAGTTAGTAAAACGGTTGTTAAATGAATCTAATTTCCCCATTGACTTTGTTTATCAGAAGTTGCAAAAGGAGATCACATGATGCCAGGACTCTGCAATAATCATAAATATGAGCCATTTGCCAAGTGTCTGAATTTTGATCACATGACCATGGGAATGCTGCAAAGGTCATAAATCCCCTTTTTCAGTGTCATTTCAGCTTCCAATCATCACTAAATAAATAGTTGTAAATTGAGGACTGTTTGTAATCCAATTCAGATTTGCAAATGAAGCTCTATTATAATGCTCTCACTTGCTGTTTGAAATTTCAATATGAATTTATACTTTCTAGCAATTACATGTTCACCATTTGTGCACATTTCTATTTTAAATTCAGTTTTACAATGGTCAAAACCATAAATTCTTTTGTCTATTTTAAATCTAATAATGGGAAATAAGAGACTATTGACACTATATCCCTCTTCTACTTATTATTTTCTTGATTTTATTTTATATTCCCCTTGACAAAAATCTAACATCTTACAATAAGTTAGCCTTTCTGTTTACCTATTATTTCTTGTCTAGAAAATGCTTCTTGTGCTGATAATCACAAAGGTGTTTTTTAGATACAATCTAGATTTGTATATATTTCATATTCTCAATATGGCACGTCTAACATAATGATTTTAAAATCCACATTAACCTTGACTTTATCACTAATATCCATGCCATAAAAATCTTGGGTCATGTCCTAACTCAAAAAGCCTTCTGTTTCTCAGCAACATGCATTTTCTTTTATCAAAATCGAACAGAAAATTTCAAATCAAGTAAACTCAATCTTCCTCTTTCCTTTGTATCTAGTAACACTTTATATTTAACGTGGTTTTTCCCACTAACACACAAATTTATGTATATATCCTTCTGCCATAGTTTGAATAGTGCATCAATTGTCAAAACAGTTATTGTCTGAAACAAAAGTATCATTTTACGCAAGACATTCATTTTTATCATAGAAAGTCTCCCAGGAATGATGGTTGTAGTTTCTCCCATCTTAACATGGCTTGTTTAACTTGTTTAACTTCACTCCATGTCTTATCATGATTACTTAGAAATAACATACAATTCATATTTATCATCATGATACCCAAATATTTTACCTTCTTCTCAAACTTAAAGCCTGTTTTGTTAAAGAATTCTGTTTGATCTATTTTCATATTTTTTGTAATATCTTCACCTTTTCTTTATTAATCCTGAAACCTGCTAATACACCAGCTTCTTTTAATTTGCTCATTAATATTTCAATTCCATTTAAAGCAGAAGTGTCAAACTCAATTTCATTGAGGGCCGCATCAGGGTTGTGTTTGACCTCAGGGGCGGAGTGGGTGTGGCAGGGTGTGTGTGGCCAGCTCGACATCACTCATGTCAGGGGCGCCTGTGGAGGCCCAAGCGCTCTGCCAGAGAAAACGGGCTCCCGAGCTCCATTTTTGGCTGAGATGACTTCCTGCAACCCTCTGCCAGTGAAAATGGAGCTCAGGAGACCCTCCTGAGCTCCATTTTCACAGGTAGAGGCATTGTGGGCCAGTCCTTAGCTGTTTCCAAGGTGGCCCCATGGGCCAGATCTAAGCACTCAATGGGCCGGATCTGGCCCTCAGGCCTTGAGTTTGACACCCTTGATTTAAAGGATTGTCCAGAACCAACGCTTGTTTCTTTTTGTATCACACAGGTTTTTGTTAGATGTCCACTAACAATTACTTGTGCTTTCTGTGAAATACAGATGTCTTACCTGTTTTATAAAGTTCTGTAAAAATTCATTTCTTCCAGAACTTTGAATAAGAAAGCCCAATTCAACTGTGAAAGGCATTCTCTGCATCTAAGAAGATCAGTGTGGCTTGTTTTTTTTTTAATTGTACTGCTCCAAGTATTCTGAAATATCCCACAACTTTCTCATATTATCCCTTAACTGTATTTTAGATAAAAATCTACATGGATTCTCATGAATAAATTCTTGCAAAATTATTTTCAGTCTATCAGAAAGAATAATTGTGAACAACTTGTAGTCATTATTCAATAATGATATTGGCCTATACTTTCCTGTTAAAGTCAAATCTTATCCCTTTTTAGATAAATAGTATAATATATGCCTCTGGCCTCTTTCCAGCTCTCTGGCAAATTTCCTCCCTGTAGTTTATTTAATCCATCTGTCCAGGCAGCTTTCCTGGTTTAATCTTTTTTATGGCTTCAGAAACTTCCCTTATTATTATATGTCTCTGATCCTCTGTAATCCTGAGTAAATTTTATTTCTTTATTCATCTATTTTCTATAAAGATGTCACTTCCTTTATACAAATTGGAGTAATATTGAATAGTGAAATGCTTTTTGTCCATTGATACAGATCTCCAATTTGTAATTTCAATATTTTATTTTTGTTTTTGTAATTGATATGCTACCCTCTTTCCTGGTTTATTTGCAAACTCAGTTTTTTTTCTTTACACAATTCGTTTTTATTTCCATTTCTTGCTCCTGACAGTTAATTGTTGTTGTAAAATGTTCTTCTTAATTTGTTAAGAAATACTTGTGAGAAATACTTAAGCAGATGGAACAATGGGAAAATACGTGGTTGAAAGGACTGAAATTTGCACTAGAGATTTTATTAATAAAATAGGATACATTGGTATATGTACCAGACAAATTTTTTAGAATATATATAAGCACTTCAAATTTATGTTGGAAATATGAACAGCAAAAAGAGACATTTTGTCACGTATGGTGGATATGTAAAAACCCTAAATAATTTTGGATTCAAATGCATATACTGATTCAGAGGATTTTAATGACAATATATAGTTGAAACCAGATATTAATCTTTTGGGGTTGATGGATAAACAATTGTGGAAAAAACTATGGAAATCTGTTTTTGTACATAATAACTACAGTGAAATTATGGTATGCACAAAGATGGAGGATTGGTTGGTGAAGATGATGGAACTCGCCAAGGTGGTTTAATTGATTTCTTTGAACAGTATCTACATTGATTGCTGAGTAGACACCCCTTATAGACTTTTTGTGTGAACCTCCCCGCCCCCCCCCAAAAATTCTTGAGTTATGGTTTTGATGATTAAGATAATTATAGAAAGAGAGTTATGAAATAACTATAGAATAAGAGGAACATTTATCATGGTATTTATAACTGCTGTAAAACAGATTGGAAGCTTCTACTTTGTATTTTTTTTTTCCTTTCTTTTTGATTTTTCTTTTACTTTTTTCTTTCCTTCTTGCACTTGCAGCGTTCTCTTTGACTTCTTTCTTTTTATGTTCTTTTTTTATCTTTCACTTTTTTAAAAAAATCTTCAATAAAAATTACATTAAAAAGATTTGCAAGTATATATACTTATTAGTTTATATCAATAGCAACTTTGAGATGAGAACATTAATTGGATAGTGCTGGAGAGCGACAATAAGGGATCGGGGGTGGGGGGGTGTTGCAGTTTCATCTCTCCATGAATCTCTAGCTTTCAATTTTAAAAAGAGATCTAATCCCTAGTCTAGGGGATTGGTTGCAAACTAGATCAAGTAGCATTACATGGTTGAAGGAAACCAAGGAAGATTTGTTTATTAGATTTGCCTTTTATCTTCTCTTCCAAAATAGCAGACAAGGCAACCAGCAGTTTCTTTATGAACTTTTTAATTGATCAACGGTACCTCTGTAATATCTTAATTTAAATATCAGTTTGTTTTCCTTATCTGAAACATGACAGCTATCAAATTAATTTTCAAAACTTGAACAGTATCTTAGGATATCTTCCCTGGATGATTTTAGAAAGATGTTTAGATTCCAGGGTTATCTATTGTAAGAGAAAGAGGAAAACTACCAGCCGTTCATGGTTGGGCCAATATATCTTGATAGGCCTGCTGCATAGCCTCTTCAGTCATTAGTACTATTAGAATTGGTAGACCTCATATCTAGCTGCCAGACTGTATTTTATCTAATGTGCAACCAGCTCCCTCACCTTCAGTATATGAAGTTCCAAGAACATTTTGTACTGCAAAATAGAATTTTTATATAAACTGATGAAAAATAACTGGGCAATTTTTTGGAATTAAATTTCAAAGGTTTGTCCAAGTATTTTTCCAGATCTCTATTGAAGAAAACATTTCCCACCAATTCCACTGCTATTCTCCACACCATTCTGTAGGTTTCAATTTTTTTCAGACTGTGGAACATATTAATTAATAATAGTAATTTTTAGAACCCTTATCAAGAGGCAAACTCTAATAGTATAAAATTTGTAATAAAATAAAACTTACTTTTAAAACTTATGAACTATTTATTATAATTTATGCATATTTACATAATAAATATGGAAAGGACTCAGTGGCTAAAACGCTGAGCATGTCGATCAGAAAGGTCGGCAGTTTTGCAGTTCGAATCCCTAGCACCGCGAACGGAGTGAGCTCCTGTTACTTGTCCCAGCTTCTGCCAACTTAGCAGTTTGAAAGCATGTAAAAATGCAAGTAGAAAAATAGGGACCACCTTTGGTAGGAAGGTAACAGCATTCCATGTACCTTCGGCATTTAGCCACATGACCACGGAGACGTCTTCGGACAGTGCTGGCTCTTCATCTTTGAAACAGAGATGAGCACCGCCCCCTGGAGTCGGGAACAACTAGCACGTATGTGCAAGGGGAACCTTTACCTTTCCTTTATTTAACATCTACATGAGGCCGCTGGGTTAGTTCACCTGTCAACGCAGAGTGAGGTATCATCAATAGGTTGATTATAGCCAATTATATATCTCTGCTTCTAGTGAATTAAAATGTGTACCTCTTATCCAATCATCTGAAGGCTGTCTGGGTCTTGATGGGAAATAATAGGCTTCAGATAAACCCTGGCAAGATTGAGTGAGTTGTTCTTTGAGGTATTTTGGTTCTAGGATGATACTCTCTGGTGCAGGATGGGATTGCATTGGTGCAATCTGGGGGTCCTCCTGGACTCTCGACTCCTGCTTAATGAGCCAGTGGCATTTGTGGCTAGGAGACCCTTTGCACAATTTTATATTGTATGTCAGTTGCTCCCATTCCTGGTTTGAAAGGCCCTAGTCATGGTCATTTATGCCCCTGGTCACCTCCTGGTGAGCTACTCTACTGCAATGCACTCTACAAGGGGCTGCATTTGAAACACCAAAAACTTCAGCTGGGGCAAAATGTGGCCCCATTATTTATGAGCAGTTATTTATTTCTATGGTGGAACACATGTTACA
The DNA here is from genome assembly GCA_032468235.1 of Pseudoxyrhopus heterurus. Lineage (NCBI taxonomy): Eukaryota > Metazoa > Chordata > Lepidosauria > Squamata > Pseudoxyrhopus > Pseudoxyrhopus heterurus. Next base: position 184,546 of record JANHJO010006839.1, on the reverse strand, counting down.
CCTCAGCTACATGAACTGCACTGGTTACCAGTCTCTTTCCAGATCCAATTCAAGATGCTGATAATTACTTTAAAACCATTTATACCATAGACATGAGTTACTTTAAGGACTGTCTTTTCTGGATTTTTGATACAGATTAGATACAGATTAACCGAGTTGGAAAGGACCTTGTAGGTCACCTAGTCCAACCCCCCTGCCTTGTCCAAGCAGAACCTACACCACTTTTGACAGATAGCAGTCCAGTCTCTTCTTGAAAGCTTCCAGTGATGAAGCTCCCACAATTTCTGAAGGCAGGCTGTTCCGTTGGTTGAATGTTCTCACTGTCAGAAAATGTCTCCTTATTTCCAGGTTGAATCTCTTGTTTAGTTTCCATCCATTATTCCTTGTCTGACCTTCAGGGGATCTAGCAGAAAAGTATGTTTCACTTTCCATTAGCTAGGGAGTTATATTTGGTAGGTCCTAGGCATCAGGCCTTTTCTGTGGTGGCATCTGGATTGTGGAATCTCTCCCCATTGAGGTGAAATTGGCCTCAGGTCTTTGGAGTTTCCACCAGTCCTTTAAAACCTAGCTGTGTTAGCAAGTTTCTGGACCCCAGGTAATGGGTGAATTTGTAAGGGACTCAATTAACCTCCCCTCATCTGTTATTTCCTTGTTTTTTTTAATATATAGATTTTATTTTTTATAATTAATGATGATAGTGGTGTTACATATGTATTTATTGTTCTTAGTTATTGCCCAGAGTCACTTTTGGTGAGATTAACGGATATATAAATTGGGTAAATAAATAAATAAATAAAGATAGCCAACCAGATTTGCTTTTCAAGATTTTTCTGATAAATTTTCTTTATACTTTACAACCTTCTTAAAATACATTTGTCAGCGTTCCAATGAAGCTTCCCCATTTAGCTTATTACTCAGAGACAAAGTCTATCCAAGGTAAAACTTTTATTGGGAGAAACCATGTTGGCACAAACTGGGCAATCCCGAAACTGATTGTTCAGTTTCATTTCCCACAAAAGAATCATAAGTCCAACCCCCCATTTACACATCAT
>JANHJO010006839.1:171822-183394 GCA_032468235.1 Pseudoxyrhopus heterurus | reverse complement strand
GATAGATAGATGATACATACATTACGGAGATAGATAGATAGATAAAGGGACAGTGCAGGTGGGTGCGGGAAGCTACGGGGACAGTGGGGTGGGCGTGGGATGCTAAACTCAAAGTACTGTCAAGCGATGGCCGCCTTTCTTCAGCTGCTGTCAAGAGGCCCTGCCGTCCGCACAACAGGTGATTGCCGATAATGGCACCCAAAAGAAAGTGCTTGACAGCTCAGGCAGCCTCAATTGAAAAAATGGTTGGAGAAAAGGGGGCTGTGCTTCACATGAGCAGTAGAGCTGTGCATGTGCAGTAGAGCTGTTTTGTATTTTTTTTGCTGTGTTGGTGGGGGTGTCCCCTTTGCATCCATTTTTTTTGGGAAAGACCCCCAAATGGGTTTCGTGACCCCAATAGTGCTGATCTCACAACCCCAAAGTATGTATGTGCCAAATTTTGGGGAGAAAGCTGCAGGGGTGTGGGTGGGAATTGAGCACATACAAACCCACACTTCCCGCACCCACCCCACTGTCCCCGTACCTTCCCGTGCCCCCTCCCCACTGTCAGCACCCACTGGAGACAAAGTAGGTGGCAGCAGATGAGGTAGGACATTGACACACCCAGAAGACACACAGCAACAGGCATCACATACACAACATGAAAAAAACAACAACCCAGAAGTATATGCCACCACAAATATACTTCATTAAAAAAAAAAAACCCAGAGCAAGGCCGGGTAATCAGCTAGTTCAAAATATTCCATAATAAAACTGGTTTCAAAGCAGGGCTAATAAATTCGGATAGTCTGGTATGATCATCACAATCTGTCTTGCACTATTGTAATAGAAAGGCAGAAGGCGTTTGAGAATAAGGTGAAAAATTAATTTTAAAAATCACATATAAGCAAATAATAATCATTAGTTATTTAGAATGAGGACTAAATCAATGAGTTGAATTCTCTCATTCTCTCTTATTCACACACAAAACAGATATCAGATTATCTCAACAATGTTACATAAGATCTCAAATTCTATAAGCACTATTACATTTCTAGAAAGCTCTTGTTGTTTAAAGATAAACAACATTCTTCAGCTTTAACACCTTGGTTGTAAAATAAAGCCCTTTACATTCCTAGCTATTTAGATTGCAAGAGGCATTTTACAGAGGTTACTGCATAGATCAATGACAACTGAATCACATTCATAGTTCAGTTGACTTTGCCCATAAAAAAAGATATATTCATCATTTACAGATTGTGTAACAGGGACTGTACAATTCTATATAATAGGATAACTAACTCTCACTTCTATTAAATCAATGAGCTCATTTTGTTGAAAATCAATAGCTCAGGATGGGAAAAGATACCCAACTTTTTTTCCCCCTACAACACAAAGCAGAAAAGCAAGCCAGTCTACTTTTGACACACGGCAATGCCAAGAAATAAGAAAGCCATCATCACTCGGAAGAGAATTTAGGAAAGCAAAACAAGTTGTTTGGCACTTTAATGGGGATAATGAAAAGCATTAAGCAATACCAAGCCCACCAAGCCTTTGGCGAAGGAATGATTCCCAGTTAAACTTTGCTACAAATGTGCAAGGATTATCAGTTTATAGTCTAGACAGATATAGATAGATATAGATATAGATATGTGCTCAGAGGAGACTGTTCCACAATATCTCAAACTATCTGTTTTGGAACACCAGATCTATATTCCAAAGAGAGCTTTCCCTGTTTATGGAGGAGACTATTGCACCTGCCATGTTGACTCTCAATCCTTTTAAGGATTGACTAGGTATTATGACTGCCAACCTAGCAGTTTGAAAGCATGTAAAAATGCAAGTAGAAAAATAGGGACTACCTTTGGTGGGAAGGTAACAGCGTTCCGTGTGCCTTCAATGGTTAGTTATGCCGTCCACATGACCACGGAGACATCTTCGGACAGTGCTGGCTCTTCGGCTTTGAAACGGAGATGAGCACCGCCCCCTAGATTCGGGAATAAGTAGCATGTATGTGCGAGGGGAACCTTTACCTTTACCTTATTTATATAATAAAAGTATTTTAATTTCACAAAAATAGGTACCCATTACTGTTCCAGAAAGTTCCTCTGAATAAAAATAAATTGTTAATTGTAACTGCACCTATTATTTCCAGTATACTAAAATTAAACCTAATATTTCACAATTATTTGGATGGTTTCTTCTAACAACAAATCAACGGGTTCCCAGCTCCCGGGCTACAGCTCGGTACCGGGCCGCAGCCTGTTTGGAACCAGTGATGGGTGAGTGCATGCCTGAAGCTGCATTTGTGAAAGCAACACCTGTGCGTGAAACCGTCCCCTCTTTCCCACTCATTGCCTGCATCACTGGTCTGCCAAGCCAGAAATGTTGGCCTTAGAAAACTTATTTGGATGCCTGGCTGCATTCAAGTGAATTCCTTCTTTTCTTTTAGTCTCTCATGGAGCCCTCACGCAATTCTCATGGAGCCCTCACGCAATTCTCATGAAACCCTGGGGTTCTATGGATACTATGTGAAAAACTCATACCTCAAACAATATCTTAATAATGTTCCCAAGACTGAAGGAAAGTTGTGATAATAGGGTAGAGTCTATTCTTTTGTATGCAGAAAGTCTAAGGTGTTTAATCCTTGATCTTTCTAGGTAGAGTGTGAAAGTTTCTCATTTGAAACCTCAGAGAGCTGCTGCCAGTCATTGTAGACATTACTGAGCTAAACAGATTTGACTCTGACTCAGGATCAAGCAGGTTAAAGGAGCGTCATTTGCAGATAATGTGAAATTGTTAGAAAAGGTACAGCAGAAAAAATATCCAAGAGAGAAGCAAAGATCAGCGTTTTAGCTATCCATATTATGACAATCACATTCTACATTGCAGTTTCCCACACATACACACCCTTCCTGGAAAAAAGTATGCAAATGACCATGATAGGAGATAGAACATGTGAAGAAAGGCATACTTTTAGACACGCTTCTCTGGACTGTGACTGTTCCAAATGCAACCAGTAAGGAAGTAAAGCATTAGTGCTTTTACTCATCAACAAATTAAAAATGACATCAACCTGCAAGTTCCATTCTGCTCCTTCTGTCATGTGTCTGGGTATTTCTTAAATCTTCACAATGTTACTAAATAGCATTGCTGTGCCAAATCTTACCCTTCAGCACTCCTTCAGTACCCTGCTGCGTTGCCCTCTGGCCATATGGGAACTACGCTGAATCCATCAAGGACATTCTAGTTTAGCATCACGTATCCAACTGGATGGATTTGGAAAGCCATTGGAGAATGACAGCCCTCTTGCACAGTCACTTCCCAGCAATCTATACAGAAGGCCTACAGAAGGTAGTAAACGTCCATTAATAGATATTAATGACCTGGACACATAAATCTGTCCAGGGCCCTGTTTCAAACTATCCAAATGGGCTGCTGTGTTGCTACAACTGCTTGATTGTGACAGGGAGAAAATCTCTCTCCATGTTACCTGCATCACGCATGAGTCTGTATCTCTAATCTTGTTTCCCTCTATCTACTTTGACTCAAAGATGCCCAATTGCTGTAACCTTTTCTCATAATTCTAATGATTTCAACTGACCCTTTTTACCTCTTTTAAAACTCTGTAAAATCCTTTTTAACATGACCATACATACATAAGGCAATGGTGATCTCACCACGGATTTCTGTTAAGGATCTTGTTTGATTAACACTTTTATTTTAGTTCCCTTCCTAAACCCTTTCGTTCATAGCAATTGCACATTGGGTTAACATTTAAGTTACTGATCCTATGTGTCTTATAAATCACATCAGTGAGTTAGGCTGTCGAAATTGGAGTCAGATTTCATTAATGAATAGATCAAGTTTGCATTTTTTGTGCCGATATGCTTCTGCCTACATTTGACATTTTGAAGAGCATCAAGTGAAAGTAAAATATTCTCTCTTGAATGCCATGTGTCCAATATCTTTTCAGAATGTCTGACTTATAAGAATAACAGACAAGACAAGGTTTTGCAACTCCGTTGGCAGAAATTCTTGAAAATATATGAGTGTGTATGAAGCATCTCTTTTTTAATAGTTAAAGTAGTATGTCTTTTTTCCAGGTTTGTATAGCTGCTTCAGGAGCTCATTCTAGCTGTCCTTGTGTGGAGTGGGGAGGGATGGACCAGGAGCAGCATTGCAGTGATGTACATGCACAAGCCTAGGGCACATGCAGGTTTCCAACCACCTCCACGAACATATAAAAGGACATGATTGAAAAAGAGCTGCTTTGGATGTGGTATACTAGCTAGAACAGGATGCAGTTCTACATACAACTAATGCATCCCTAAGATCAATGTATATTTTGCACTGATTAATCCTACTAAAGTCTATGATTCATCTTTGCATTGTTATTTTATTAATAAAAATGCTTTTTTATTCATTTGGACTATATGTCCTGGGAAACATTTAAACGCATCTGAGATTAGATGTAGTTATTAGTGGTGGTTTTTAATGTACTAGAAATTCATTTAAAATCTGCCCTAAATTAAAGATAAAAAATCCTGAATTCTTTTACACAGGATTCTGTTTTGTAAAAAAAAAAATGCTGTAGTATTTAGTCTATGGGAGAGTCAGTACTAGAGTTAATTTATAACTAAAACAAATGAATCTATAAAAAGAAGAACAGTTGCATAAGTAAGTCAAGAAAAAAAAAGGTAGATAAGGGCTATCTGAACCTGTTTGATCCCAGTGATTTTATGACTAAGGAATTCAATTATAGGTGTGTTGAGCGCAGCAAATCACAGATCTTTAAATTAATGGGACACAAATACCTTTATCAAATTCTACCGTATATGTATTCATATGCTGCAAAGTTCAATCTATCCTCCCGTAAATAAATTCCTAGCAGCTGCACTGGGCACCTCTTGCTAAAACTAAATGGTTCAGCTGAAACATTTTTCAAACCTACCTACTGATATAAAGCCCAGCTTTAACTACAATAAACTAAATCAATTGATTTTTCCTTTAGAGAAATATTTGATTATGCATTAGCAGCAATAATTAGTGCAGAGGAGCAAAGGACACAAATAATGTTGTAAGTAAATTACATCCAATTCTATGCATGTATTGCCTAGGTTCTTTGTTCGACTCAGGTAGTATTTAATATGAATTTTGCCTTATTTATTTAAAACACATTAAAGTTTACTATGGATTAGCTTCTGTTACTAAACTTTAGGTTATCTCCTTAGAAAAGGAGTCATTTTTAAGTCATGTTTGAGAGAGATTCAAAGAGATCCTTATGGTCTCATGAATTAGTAATAAGATAGGACAGCACAAATATATTTATAGTATTACCATTAGTGCTGTGGGGAATCATTAGGACTAATTCTGCGAATGGGGTTTCAGATTTAGGCTGTTTACAAAGAAAATCATACTCCCATCCTGTTGAAATGAGGTATACCTAACACTGTTCCATTTACTTTGATGGAACCTAAATAGAATTAACTTTACTGAAATGGAAGCTCTTGAGTTTACTAATAAAATATTGACAAAATCATATGGTTGGAATAAAAACTAAAATTTATGTCACCATCCTACTACCAGAACAGTTCAAAAATGTCTTTGTACATTTTTGCTTTTTTTTTTGTCAGCACACCATATGACTTTCCTCTCAGTCCCTAGGGATCCATTCTTTAGATACCTATCAAGACCTCAGTGTTGATGTACTGCAGAAATATATGGAATTGCTTTTTCCAGAATTTGTCACTGCTGTTTTCCTTATCTATGAAGGAAGCTCAGTTACTCCCAATGGAGAAATTTTATGCTAGCTTGGTCTTAAAATAAAGTTCTTAAAAAAATCTGAGGGAAAGGTCATATCCTAATAACTATGACAATCTAAATTCCCAGGGAGTTTGAGAATGATGCTGTAGACCACAGCACTGACAGCTTTCCAGTAATAGGTTGCTGGAATGCTGCCAGGGAAAGTTATCTGCACTGAAGCAGAATTACTGTAGTGGAGTAGAATACAAGCAAATGATACATAATGGGTCTTTTTTTTCCCTTGGATTAACTTTTGCAATTTCTCATTGGTCTTTAAATTAGTCTTGTGATAGTGCTGTTGGCCAAAGCTCCTGGTCACTTGCGTCAAGAGTTGATGTAAAGTCAAGAAGAAACATGTTTTATCTGTGGGAACAGGAACCAAAGGTGTTCACGGCAAGAGGACTCTAGCATTGATAGGAATGAAGTGGACATATTCTTGTTTTTCCTTTGTGGAAAAAAATAAGGAAGTTATTAATTTACTAATTAATTAATCCTGGAACTGTCAGTGTATCATATATTCAGAGGTTCAGATATGGAAAAATAATTTATACAGGCTGTTCTCCCGATTGAACATTCCTGCTAAAATAAATGAAACTTTTTTCCTCTTATCTGCAGGGACATTTTCATTGTGTCTGGAAAAGGAAACTTTAAACATTGGTACCCTGCAAATAAAAAATTACCTCCCCTTCAACTTCATATTTTAATAATTTAAAAAGCTGTTTTTACTCATTAAACTAGAACCTAGTTTGTCCATCTGACATGAAACTGGTAAAGAAATTGTCTCAGCTTAATCTACATCGTAGGACTATGTTGAGCTTAAGTAATATGGTAGGTTCCTAGGAAGAGTAGAGAGGTATTACGAAAAGTATTCTACTTAAAGTTCTTTAGTTTTTGTTTGCTGACCATAAACTAAAATGGCATCTGTCTCTACATTGGATTTTTGCTCTATATTTATAACTTAGTCTTGGAAGTGATAAAAATAGTTAAGTTTAATAATTTAATGTAATGTATGTGCATTTATTTATCATTAAATTTATATACTGCTCATTAGCGAGTGACTATGGGAGGCTTATAAGATCATGTATGTGATGCATATAAGGACTATATCCTTATAACAGCCCTGTAAAATTGATCAGTGGTATATTGCCATATTGCAGATAGAAAGAGTGGGTTGCCTAATTTATTTCCTGTCCCATGGTCCCTTAAGTACTATTCTATACTATGCTACACTAGTTTTCTGTGCTACTTATTAAACCATAATCAGCCATGCTTGAAGAAACTTGTTAAACCATAAGCTCAGACCTGCTAAAATTAGTTGTAGTGAGCTCATTGTCAAGGTTTCTGTTCATGCTCTGTGGTGTCTCTCTATGCCCACCACATACATAGTTTCGCAATTTTTTCCAAAATGTATCACACTGCCTTCATGTGCTCATGAAATAAGCAAACTCATCTCTTCCCACTCACTTTTTTCTCTCATGTGGAAGTGAATTTTTTTCCACTTGCATTCCTCTGTAGGCTGTTTGATCATGATTAAGAAACATGACCATTTGTAGCTAGTAAAGTAATACACTAATTTTTTTATTGATTTATTGAATACACAGCTGAATGAAAGCTATATTTCAATATTATAAACTTTCACAAGGGATCAAATTTATATATGCGTTTTGATTAAGGAAATTATTATTCAAAGTGGGTATTTTGTTAAGTATTTGTTACTTTCAGATTTCAGAAATCTGAAAGTAAAAAATTAAATTTAAATGTCATTAGTAAATTATTATGAACTGATACATAAACACTAAATTCTGAAGGAAACCTCAAATCTACACCATGGGTAGGATTAATTTTTTTCTGAACAACAGACACACAAGAATAAACTAAAACTGAACATACGTTTTTACATAATACATCATTTTATGCACTTTATATACTCTTTGGGAATAGTTCCATAATTTCCAATTTCAACAAAGATTGGGATATGTTATCACCATTTAGCATGCATTTTATTAGACTATCAATTGATATGATTGCTTTTCTTTCTGGCATATTGTCAATAATCAAAATTAAAAGTACCCTGTTTTTATCACTTGAAGTTGCAAGTCATGCCAGAGGTTGATCACTGCTGTACCTTCATTGCAGGTTATAAAATCATGAACCAGTCATCTAGATGTGCAATAAAGCAAGGAAATGTTTTAAAATATCTGGATTACGTTTTCAATAATTAGACTGAAGCAACTGTTTTCCTTATCTGTGACTCTATGCTCAGTTAATTACTCCTTAATCATCTAATCCTCATGTCTCTAAATCTGGCTCTCATTTCCTCCATTTTTTTATTTAATATAATGTCATTATAATAAAATTGAAATAAACTATACTAAATTCATTATGTTTGTGCATAATTAGTAATTTACTCAGAATGTTAAGATTCAGTTTCTTTCCTGAGAATGTATAGTACTCATAAGATGTCATTTAAGGCTGAAATTTCAGGTCAGTATATGTGGGCATAAATAATGTTGCCTACTTTACAGGAACCCAGTTAGGTTTTAAAAGTTTTATCTGTATGTTTGTCTGGCTAAACTTTCTATTTCTATCCCAAGTTGACATTCCAGAAATGGATGACCATGGTTGGAAGCAGTTTGCTTCTTGGAAAATAATGTAAGAATGCTTGCATTTGCCTTACTTCACAGGAAGGGCAGGATATGGAATGATGTTGCCTCTAAGGACCCATGTTGGATCTAAAAAAATTTTTTAGTTGGAACTAAATGCGGAATGTGGAAAGAGTATTAGCCCTGATCTGCTTTCACTGTCTAAATGTATTGAGGCTCATCATTCTATTCTTTTAAAAGTGAGTTTGCTTTCCGTGTTTTCAGTTCTTCAGTAAGCTTTGTTCCCTCTAAAATGCCACTGAATGATCTAAGAGATGTAATTTTAAAATCTAATACTCTCAAATAATAAAATGCAGAGTCACTTTCCAGTTACGTAATACAACCCACTACAACCACATGATCTTTTCTGGTAGCAGAAACTGGCATGTTGCAGAAGTAACAAAAAGTCACTGTGAGAATGTCTCAATTCCTTAAATATGCCTTCCTTAAAAGATGTATCAACCTTATATTTTTCATTGTTCCTACATTATAGATATCTAGCTCAAAAATTCCATATGTGCATGTTGAAATGTGGTTTACATGTAAAATAATGTTGAAATATTTCAAAATGTTAACAAATACTATGAAAGGTTTAGCTGTAACAGTTGAGCTTTTCAACTGAAGTTTAGAATAGTAATACAAATTAAATATATGAAGTGGGAAGAAAGGGATAATCTTTAATAAGGAAGCAGTTAACATGAGTTCTTTATGGCAATGATGTGTGACACTAGAATGACCTGTAGTGCATGATGATAAGTGCTTCAGTTGTTGCTAGAACTACACTCACTGTGTAGCTTATCAGTTCACAAACTGGGTGTTGACAGACATTTGTGAGATCTGCATAAAATCTATAGCATTGGAAGATACTATATGCCATCAGATCCAGTTCCCGCTCAGTAGGTAATTGTAATACAAGATGCATCTACTTCTGCATGGAGCATCATATATTTAAAACCATTATCATATTTCTCATTAATAGTTTCTTCTTCGAAGTGGTTACACATAACCTGTTATGTTACAATTTTATTGTCAGACTCTACAATATTGGTCAACCGGCTCTAAATTTAGGTACATAAAATGTAACTATGAACAGACCATGAAATAGCTTAGAGGGCACACATTCAACTATTTTTCAGATATCTGGGCCATAAAGTATGCAAAATGCTATTGCTTATGCTAAAATCTTATTCCAGTTTAATTACTGATCCTAGTCTTATAAAGCATATTTTGAATGTCCATATGCTAAATAAAAACAGCAATAGCTTTTAAAAAGACACATTGACTTCTGCCTTGTTTGAGAAATCTGATCTAAAAGATGACTCAGGACATTGACATTAGGAATTTTAACTTTTGCTTAGCCACTTACATCCTGCTTGTTATATATACTAAAACCTTCAAATTACTTTATTATATAATCATCATGAAAAAGAGTAATCAATATTCATTCTGTCTGTATGAAATGTTTAATGATGAGTGTCTGGCATACAAATTTAAATAATTTCTGATAGAATGAGATTCATATGTCTTCTTTTTTACATGAAAAACATACAATCTGTCGTGGACAGTCAACTCCCCCACATATTCCCCTCACTCCCAAGCTACTAATTACAACATTTCCTCTTTTAGACGAGGGAGAGTATAAAATGTAATAAATAATATCAGAATGACAGGTCAGAACAAATAATTTGCAGGCAAAATGAGCTTTGCCTCATTTTTTGTCTGTCATCTGCACCTCTATAAGCTGCTAAACAACTAATTTCCATAACACTGTCAAATTACTACTAAATCTGTGTTACTATTACTCTTCTCATCCTCCTATCTCTACTCACTTATGAATATTCTGCATTGCTTGTATCTTTAAAATTTATATTATTTTTATTTGTTCCTAGTATTTGATTATTATTTAGATTAGTAGTATTGAGTATTAGATCTGACTGCTTATTAGTAACCTATGACTAAGTGTTGTATCTTATGATTCTTATGATTCCTGATGATTCTTACGAAGGTATTTTATTCTATATTATATAATTTTTTATGTACACTAAGAGCATACGCAAAAAGACAAATTCCTTGCATGTCCTATCACGCTTGGCCAATAAAGAATTCTGATTCTGATTCTGATAAATCCTCAGCAAGCATCTTTTGTCAGCTATTGATTTGCTCTTGTTTTAATCAGATGAAATATACACAGTTTCCAGTTGAGTATTGTTAAAGAAACAGACATTTGCCAAATAAGCTGAGTCACTAGGAGAATAATGGGCTTAGTAGGCCATATTTTCTGGAGGCCAGCCGCTCCCCCCCATCCTGAAAAATTAAGGATAGTTACCTTTTTTTCAGAAATTTGATATTTAAATTCGCCTGCTAATTATAGCATGCCTTGCTTCTGATGAAATGAACACTAGTCAACACACACCTTCCATAATAACCTTTTTAATGTTAACTGTGCCAACATACCAAATGCGTCTTTAAAAAAAAAAACAGTGACATAAGAGAAAGATGGTTGCAGGTCATATTCACTGTATTGAAGAAAAAATCTCAACAGAAGTAGTTGAATTACACCCTCGCATGCATTATGTTTTTTGAAGTAATAAATGCAATGTTGTAGGCAGATACATGCTAATACAAGTTGGCATTCTTTAGATGTAATTTCTTCCATTCAAAAGTGTGGTTGGCTGAAGAAAGCTAGGCTTATCAACAAAAAGTTGATAGATTATATTTCCTTGAATAGCGGAAGTAGATATGTATGTATTGTTACGGTATGGACAAATTGTTCACATTCCCTACATGTATCTGTACATGGCTGGTGATCAATGACAGCTCAATCAGGGGTAGTGTTTCCCATCTGGGCAGTAAGAAAAAGTCCCATGGGAAATGTTGCACATAAAGTAATACAAACATTTACATGGAGGTGAGAAAGCGAGACCAATCTGGTGTGGTTATTTCCTTATGCCTTGTTTCATCTCTAGCAAGGTATGAGGAACCTGTTTGGTATAGCTATAAAACTAGCTTTATGGAGAGCTATTGGGTTTACTACTGTCAGCCTGGAAACTATTCATCATCATGGTCAACTTTGAAGAATGAAAAACTTGAGGCCTTCCAAAAGTATAACAAGACGGTGGCTCATGTGGTAAGATGCTGGGCTTGTG
>JANHJO010006839.1:145802-160515 GCA_032468235.1 Pseudoxyrhopus heterurus | reverse complement strand
AAATATTTAATCCTATCTTTCTCTGTGTGGAAAAGAGAACAGTGGAGGTTTTGACATAGCATTCTAAAAAGCATTTGCCTGCCTGTTGGGTTGTGCCAAGATCAGTTCTGATGCAGTTTCAGTATATTGGAAGAGAGGAGAATTAAAGGGTTCTTTCTCTGGCTGGATTCAGACACTGCAAACTGTGGTTTGTTTTTGACTAAGGCATGGTGGCCTGAGTCACACAATCCTAAGCTATAAAATATTGTTAATAAATCACAACATATGACTTTGTTTCTCCTGTCAAGCCAAACCTAAGCAAGACAAGTTGTGCCTTAAGATTATGAATAATGCTTCATTGAATTATTGTATGCCACCCAGACTCACTTTCCATGAGATAAGTGGCTATATAAATGTGATGAATAAATACAGTATATCAATCCATTATAATTGGGAGACAGTTGCTGGGGGGATAGTTTGATCTCATTAATATTTGCCTTAGCTTTTTTAACACAACAAAAAGATTTACAGTCTCAAACAATTGCAGCAACTGGTAAATTCATACATAAATTCTTACATATTAATTGTGTTCTTCTTTTCTGGGATAAGCAACATTATATTTCATTATATTGCACAGATAAGGAGTAAGAAATCATAAACCAAAGGAATTAAGGTATGAGATGAGAAAGGAAACACACCTAATATCAGCACCATTCAATATTTTTTGCAAGCTTGGAATTTTCTAACATTCTCACCAGACTCTCATCTAGCTTTCTTGAACACTAATATTCACATTCATTCTACCCTTCAACAGATCTTTATAATTCTTGTAAAATCTCTAGTGCACCCTGTCTACCATCCCTTCATTTCAGTTTCATTCCAAATCATTTCATCACTTTTATTATTTTTAGTTCCATCCATTTTGCTGGAACTCTTTCTTTTTGCTTCTTCACCCATTTCCAAAACCAATTTTAAAAAAATCACTGTGCATTTTATTGGTCACTTTTAAGTTTATCAGTTTCATTCTGTTAGCTACATTGCTTGCGACTGTCTTTTTCCAGGAGCAATAAAAAATAAATGTAGATTTGGGTGTTGGAAAAATGGCAGGATGGCCCTACCCCTCGTTCCCAATTTTCTTCTATTCACAAATTAAAGCTGACACCACGCCAAGGGTTTTGTTTAAACTAGAAGTTGGCAATCCGTTGTCCATTGACCATATGCAAGCCTTGAAATTCCTCTTTTGCAGAGTCACAGGAAATTGCACTGCTGAATGTTGACAGCACAAAGACTGAGTACACAATTTCTCAGACACAGAATTTCTAGGGAACCTTGGTTAAATCACTGGATCTGATGTATTATTTTGGTGAAGTATGATGTATGTACTGTAGATGGAATATTTATGTCACACACAATTCCTCAAGAGATCCAGAAGCATAGTTAATGCCCCTTCTTCACATTTTTCCCCACAACAATCCTGGAATGTAACAACTTGTCGCGGCCGACTTGTCATGGCCAACCCGCCACAAGGCAACTCTCCACGGGACAATTCAACACGGGATAATTCAACAGAGGGACAAGTAGAATTGCAGCTCACCCCCAGCCTTGAGGACTTCTAACTTGAGAAAGTTCAAATCTAAAGCAAGACAAGGCCCGCTGCAATTAACTCATCCCTCTCTTGAATTATCCAGTGTTGAATTGTCCCATAGCAAATGGTCCTGTGGCGAGTCGGCCAGGGTGAGACAGCTGGGACACGTTGGCCAGGGCAAGTTGTCCTAGACCTCAACACCTCTATGAGTAGAAGTAGGTGGAGCTGAGAGAGAGAGTGACTGCCCATATATTCCTCTGATTTTCAGATTTTTTTTTTATTTTTATGATATCTGTATTAACGGAAGTTTTAATTGTTTTTCAGTTGAGAATATTGTAATCACTTTTTTAAAAGGACTTTTCCACCCTGCTGAGAAAATTATTTGCCCAGCAGAAAGTACTGATGGAGGGGGAGGGGGGAATTTCCAAAGAAGTATGCTGAGGATTGCAAACTTTAAGGCATGTACAGACTCACCCAGGTCACAGGGTACATCTTTTACCAGAGCTGGGACATCCAGGGCCAGTGATACGTTTGCATATGTCACTGAGGAAGTTAAACGTTGACAAAAGCCTCTCCTCCCGAGTCTAATGTGATTACAGTCGATAAACCATTGCTGCTATTTTAAAAACCATTTTAGGAAGGAAGGCAGGGTAGTACTGGCTGGTTCAAAGTAAACAGAGCCAAACCAGTTTTTATTACATAAAGGTGTAAAGTCCATGCATGCTAGTATTCCAAGTTTCAAATGAAATATCAAGTCAAATACAATCAGCTTTCTATGTTTATATGTAGGCATGTATATATGTCTCTATGGCAGACAGTTCTAGTCTTGCACATATCTATATGTGTGTGTGTGTGTGTGTGTGTGTGTGCGCGTATCATATCATATATCTCTGGTACTAATTAAGCAGTTGCCTACTTCAAAGTTGGTATTATATATGCCTAAAAGTGTTCACTTGTGGCCTTGGAAATGCATTGCTTTCCTTCCTCTGTCTCCCCTTTTTTCAAATTGGGTATACAGTGTATGTTTTCTTATTTTGTAGGATTATTAATAAGATCTAGTCTGATCCTAATTTAGATATGAGTATTTTAGCATTCCTGACTTGGGGAACAGTTACTGGATTTCCAGTGCTAGGCAATTACAAAAATTTAGTGATTGTTGCTGCATTTTGTGGAGTCTGTTCATTTGTCATGAAGTCCAAAGTTGACTCTTTACAGTTGTAAGCAGCATTCTGTCTGAAAAAGTAACTCTTGTATGAAAGAACAGTTGTACTATGTACTATGGGCACTACTTAATTCTGCTGAGCAAAATGGTTTAAATCCTGCAATAACAAGTCACCTCCTAGTAAGTATCTGGGACATTTATGTAGTTTTCTTGGTAACTATACAGAATTGGTGAGCCATGGCCACCTTCTGTGATGATGTTTCTACTTTCTAATGTAGTTTACAGGTTTAGGATTCTTAACCATTAACCACCTCATGAACCAGATCCAATTCTCCATAGCTGTCTTGGCATAACTATCACCGTCATATCACACCTTTTTCTACTCGATATTTTTTAACTGCAAAAGCATCTCAAGGAAAAGTCAAAGGAACCTTGTTTTATAGAGTGACAACAGCAATGCATTTGTAGAAGAATTAATGTGGTATTTGAAGGTTTCTGTGTGCACCCACAATCAGCCATAATTGCACCTCATTTTAGGGGATGGTTTTCCACTCAGAAAGTCTTAACTTTCAAATAAACAATTAGGTAATATCCAGATTCAATGTAATCTACAGGAAGTTCTCCCACACAATTCCCACTAAAATTAATTTTGCCATACTAATGGTAATAAACTTCCTGGTACATTATGCATTTGCTGGTTATTCATCCCCTCCCTAGATTTATTGGATTCCTTTCCCCCAAGGGGAAAAAAATCGAACATACCACTCCTGATATTAATAAAAAAAATAACATCACTAAAAAACAGAAGATCTGCAACCATTCATACACTATTGGTATGTGTTGCTTTTAAAAATCTTGAGAGAATTGTGTCAGACCAGCACTTCTGAATATTTGTGATTCTGTTTATTATTTTTTCCGGATGTAAATGTAATTGTAGCGATGAAAATTTTTATTTTATAAATACTGAGTCTCACTTTTTTTCTCTTTTTCTTTTTAATTTCAGGCTTTACAATGGTTGATACCGAAATGCCGTTCTGGCCCATGAGCTTTGGTATTAGCTCAGTTGATCTTTCTACAATGGATGAACACTCCCATGCATTTGACATAAAGCCCTTCAGCACCGTTGATTTTTCCAGCCTTTCTTCTCCACATTATGAGGATCTCCCTCTTGCAAGAACTGACCAGATATCCCTTGACTATAAATATGATGTGAAATTTCAAGATTGTCAAAGTATGTAAACTTTTTATGGCTTGATAATTGTAGCTATTAGAAGAGTGTTCAGCTTTAGTTGGGATCAAACACCATAGCTTTTAAATTAACTAATGAACATCTTTAAATCAGGGCTTTTCAGGTTGTGAAACCTGTTAGTTAAAAAAAAATTCCCAAGACCTCTGATCAGGAGGCAAAGCTCAAGTCATTTCCTTAAGTCTCTCACAAAACTCCATCAACTTAACACAATTTGAAAAATCTTGCTTTATACAATCCAGGATACAGATATATACATTCTTCCATGGTAAAAGACGACTGGTTGATTGATAGGAGGCTGATAATTTATATGATATAAATTCCTGTTTTGTTGCTATGTTATAGCAACAAAATGAATTTGTAGGCCATTAGGACCTACAAAAAAGACTCTGTGCTACAATCAATCATATTTTAAGATTATCGTTATTTACTTAAATAAAAAAACCTGTTGCTTGGCCTTTGCAACAAAAAAAGAACAGAACTATCACTGTGTACACTTAATCAATTTAAAAGTTTGGGAAATGAATTTTTATGATTCTAAAATTATGTACATTTAAGTGGGCTGTAAAGTATATCAAAGATAAAGCCACCTCTTCTGTGCTCCTTGAGTCCCCATACTCCTTTTTAATCTCATATTACTATACTTTCATTGTTTATTCCATTGTTTAATTTCATCGTTCCATTATTTTGATACTGTTATTTTTACTCTCATTGCTCGGTTTTTACTGTTGTAAACCACCCAGAGTAGCCCCTTGGCAAGATGGGCAGAAAATACATTTAACAAACAAACAAATAAATAAATACTAGTTCATAAATTGGTAATTTTAGCTAAGATTGATTCACAATATTCATATCCCACCCCAATCAGAATAGTGTAGATGGGACACAAATACAAAAATCAGAGAGATTCAAGGGTACAAATCTTTAATCTGTATCTATGGTAGCCACCATCCTTTAATCAACTGGGGTTGTACCCTCCTGGAACTTCACCTCAAAGCAGCACCTAGTTGTTCTGGGAAATGATAACAAGGTAATTGCCGTGTTTATCTCTGATGGGACAAATGTTCCAAAGAGTGGGAACTGACACAAAGTCTGTCACCCATATATTTCAATGGAGATAGTGCTTTCATCAGCAGACCCTCTCTAAATGTCTGAAGTGGTTTCAATTCTGGCAAGAGAGAAGATGAAATATAAAAGATTTGACATTATAGATCTGACTGTATAGAATTCACAGGAAACTACTGCTTGTTGAAAGATACACTAAGAAGCAGCATTAGATTTATAAGCCTTTTTTATTTTTTATGGTTTACTGACTAGTTTCAAAATCAGTGCAATAAAAATATAAACAATACAACAAATACTTTTTATTCTTGGAAATAAGGTACACTAAAGCAAAGATTCTGTAACAAATCTATGTAATACATGAAGCAGGATTGGGAGTACTAACAACCTGCTTTCTACTTCATGGTTGTATAACTGTAGAATTTTTTTTTCACTCTCAGCACAACTTTTAGAGAAGAATAATTTAGTGGTGCAGGCTAACAGTCTTCCCATTCCAAACTATTAAATGCCACTTAATCTTTAATATGACCAGAATTTGGAGGCATAATGGCTTGGAAAATCAACTGCTTAATGGCATGCTCCTTTTGAAAGCCCAGGTTCCAAAGGCAACATATTTAGTATTACAAATTAGCCAAAACCATGCTTGATTTTATGAACTGAGGCATGTATAAGATGCTTAATTGACACCAATTTTGTTTATCATGCTAGACAATTATTTCATAGCGCTTTCTATAACAACTTGTACCCGTTATACAATGTAATTATTCATTTTGAAAAGTCCTATTCATAGTTTCATAGTATATATAGTATATTCATAGTATGTAAAAATTCTAAAAGATATTATTCCATGTTGTAGTATAGGGAACTAGCCTGAGAAGTATTAGCAGGATATGGACAAATCACAGCTCTTTCTCCTGGACACTGGCCTTTTTAGTATTTGCTTCACAGAAATTATTTAAAAAATGAAAATATTCTGTTCACTATAGTTGAAACTATGCTTTGAATTGGATTTCAAATTCTGCTTTAGAGTAATTTGTGGCCACCAATGTTTTACTTCAGCTTTTTACACTAGAATGGCATAAAACAAGTCCTGCATATGATACACGAAGAAATATAAAATGGACTCAGAATGCATTTGGGGAAGAGTAAAGGAAAGTTGGGGGTGGGGGTTAAAGCTCATTCATGACAATTAGGCCACAGTATGGTCAGTGAATTGTTTAAGGTCTTTCGGGAGTTCATACCTGAGATATCTATCAAGCAAGGTTAGGTAATCATTCAGACTCCCATTCACTGACTTCAATAACTATGTATATCTAACTCTTGTATATTTTTAAAAATATCTGAATCTTGAATGCATTTAGATTGGTAATACTAATTAGAGGTAATTGGTAATAATCAGGGATTTGGTTAATTCTTCTTTTGAAATCTTCCTCTTATTCAGATGCAATTAAAGTAGAACCTCCGTCTCCACCATATTTCTCAGAAAAACTTCAGATGTATAGTAAGCCTCATGAAGAATCCTCTAGTTCTCTCATGGCTATTGAATGCAGGGTGTGTGGGGACAAAGCTTCTGGGTTTCATTATGGAGTGCATGCATGTGAAGGTTGCAAGGTAAGTAATTGTAGTAATGCATGATTCGTTCAAAAAAATGTTTCTTTATCTCTTTAAAATGCTATCAGACCTTACTGTAATATCAATAGGCAAAGATAAGAATTTTGAATTCACCAAATTCAGGAGGGCCATATACTTCTAGTTTATTTTTTTTCTAGTATCAATTATAACATGCTGCTCCTCATTATTTTGTATTATTACAATCTAAAACATCATCTGAGTTAGTTTTAACTAAAAATGTCCTTGTCTGTTTTAACTAAGAGGCAAATGACAATAAGGAACTTACTTTTCTAAAGTATATTTTGTTTTGTATTTGTTGAAATATTGCACTTCAGCTTTTATCTGCCCCTTAGTATACCCTGAGAGAGCAAGCACATTTAGGTTTTTTGTAACAATTCTAAGAATGTGATTTAAATTACATTTTTAGAATTGTTAGAAAAAAGCTAAATTGGTAAATGTGCTTGCTCTATCAGGGTATACTAAGGGGCAGATAAAAGCTGAAGTGGAATATTCTAACAAGACAAATATATTTCAAACAGGAAGTAAGCCAAAGTAAGAAAATGTTTCTCATACACTCCATCCAAGCTTGTGAAATAAATGCAACTCTTTGAGATATGTCACCGTAGACCACCACCCCCAAAGTATGTTCAATCTTAACATTTTATCACATCAAGCAATTTATTAAAAAGCCTTCTCTTTTAAACAATCACATCACTTTCCCAGAAACTATAATTTAATACAATTTATTAAGTATTTAAAATGTTTTGCAGAATTATAAACAAGAAGGTAGAAAATTATCCATACATATGCACACACAAATTCTCTGTTTAGTATATTTAACTCTTATAGATATCTTAACTAAGCTACAATGAACTTACCATAAAGCAAATTCCACTGGAATTAAAAAGAGTTCCTTTTATGTTAATGCAATATTTAAAACACACACACACACACACACCATATTGCTTTGTTCTGAATGAATACTGAGAAATCAGATTTAAAAAAATATTACAGATTAAGATCAATCCACAATAAAATGAAAATATTTCTAGCCAAAAATACATTATTTGTCTTTCAAATTAAATCTGATAAGGTGGGAAATTCCATAAGGCTAATATTTTTTATGTTCCTTTATTTTTATTGAAGGGTTTCTTTCGCAGAACAATCCGTTTAAAATTAATCTATGATCGATGTGATCTCAACTGCCGCATTCATAAAAAAAGTAGAAATAAATGTCAATATTGCCGATTCCAAAAGTGCCTTGCAGTTGGAATGTCGCATAATGGTAAGCATCTGAATTTCTGGTTAGTTGATTGGTAATGATGTGTCAAGGGAATGGATTGCATCTGTTGTCTCTGAAAACTTTCTCCTCTTCTGCAATCATGAGACTCTGCATTTTGAATATAGAGTTTATAACAGGGTTCAGCAGTTCTTCATATAGAATGTGACATCCTGTAGAACCTGCACACATAAGTACTCTTTAACACTTGCCTGAAAACGTGTGCAATATCAAATGTTTTAATAATCTCATTTTCATTATATTACATAGGAACACAGACGTGTCATGAAATGCTAAAAGAGTAATTAAAAATGTTTTTTTAAATATAATCTGGAGGATCCATGAATCCTTGTGCCTACATACCCTATCTTGCCAACCCGAAATTCAACCAGGTTAAAACATCCCCTAAAATGGAATACCAGCCTAAAAATACTGAGAATGCATTGCAAGATCTAGGCTTATGCTCCTTTGAGTTTGGCACTTCGATGCAATGCCCATAGAAAGAAGTTTAATAATGTCAGGGGCTACAAACCATGGTAATCTTTCCTAGACATGCAAAGTATTTTCTTAAGACCTCAGGACTAGGGCTTATGTATGTGAGCAAAGGCTCTTCCAGTCCTGACAAAGGAGCATATCCTTGGAATGCAGGTTTATATGATAGATCAAGCAAAATGATCTTGCTGGAATGAAGAAGCATGTTCACCCAGCAGAACAGCTGGAAGAAATTGCAATTATCAGCTGGTGTTTTGGTTGCTGTGTCTGTTGCACACAATCGTTATCTATCTTTGTATTCCCATTAACTATCACTATTAGTTTTCCCTAAATGATTTTCTGTTCTCCTTTACCACACTATGCCTTTTGGTATCCTAGCCATATTTTACAAAGAAATCATATCCTTCTAGTGCGGTGTTTCTCAACCTTGGTAACTTTAAGATATGTGGACTTCAACTCCAATGGCTGGCTGGGGAATTCTGGGAGTCCACACATCTTAAAGTTGCCAAGATTGAGAAACACGGTTCAAGTGTCAGTAGAATATGATATTATCAGTAACATATGAAGTGATTGATAACATATGAAGTTATTTTATATCCATCTGGATACAAAATAAAACTCCATAACAATATTGTCCAATATTGTAATGTGTTTGTTGATTGTTGGGAACTTATATTCTTGGTCAGCCCTGAGCACTTAATTCTTCCTATACTTTTTGAAAACTGGGAAGGTTCACAATAAAATATAAATATCCTCTTGAGGCACAGGCTTTATGTAGGTTTTTTTCAAAATGTGAGTATTTGGCTTATGTAGGTTATTCAGTAAATATTTGACTTGAAAAGCTTTGAATTTCTTATTCTACTTCCCTGTCCCTATTATTTCTCTTCCATTGCTACATCTTATTATGTTATTAGCTTGTCTCATTTGGTTATTTAGATATCATTTTATTAATTGGGATTATATAATCATACGTTTTTCTGCCTGTGTGTCTGAAAGCCCTTTTTGTTTCTGACTCATCTCTTGTTTTGCATCATATACTAGGTACATCATTCAGTGCAATAACATTAACACTTCCAAAATCAGATGTGTTCTTTCTTTCTTTCTTTCCTTCCTTCCTTCCTTCCTTCCTTCCTTCCTTCCTTCCTTCCTTCCTTCCTTCTCCCCTTCCTTTTTTGTTGAAACTTATTTCACTTCTGTGTTAAGCCTGGGGCAATATTAATTCATTTAAACTATGGTGAGATGAAAAGTTTTTGCCTTTTATCTTTCATATGCATAATTATTAATGAAATGCCTAGCTTTTGGCTGAATAAGATTTTTTTTGTTCCAAGGAGTTGAGAGATAAAGAGATGAATGGCATTTCTACACAACCATCAGCCCCATCTTCCATAGCCTTTCCTGCATTTTTATGCCATTTTATGAATAACCTAGATAGCAATAGCAATAGCACTGTATTTATATACCGCCTATCAGGGCTTGCAACCCTCTCTAAGCGGACAGTTGGCCAATGCATCTATATGGTTACTGAAAGAGTGCAGAAAACAGTACAAATGGCTAGTATTGTTCAGGGGAGAGAGCAGAAGGGACCGTCATTGCAGGAGGGAATGATAAACTCCATAGTATCAGAAAACAAGTCAAGACTGGAATTCTTGCTATTGGGAAACTGCTCATGGAACAACTCCAGAGGACATGCAGCTAAAGGATCTTCACAACATTTCTGCTTCAATTGGAGCTGAGTTAGCAGCTACTTGGCTTAGCTTTCCACCCCCT
The DNA here is from genome assembly GCA_032468235.1 of Pseudoxyrhopus heterurus. NCBI lineage: Eukaryota > Metazoa > Chordata > Lepidosauria > Squamata > Pseudoxyrhopus > Pseudoxyrhopus heterurus. The sequence goes on along the minus strand of JANHJO010006839.1, from coordinate 150,332 downwards.
ACTTAAGTACTACAGTTTCATGGGCTTATAGTTGGTGCCATTCTCAGAGGAAGAAAGTTACAGACTAATGTCGTTTCATCCAGTCTGAGGAAAGAAAAAACATTTGATGGCTTTATATTGATGGCAACAGAAAAGCCCTATGGTATCCCCTGATTTTCCAAGAGAGGAGAATTATGCTTTGCAATGTGATTGCAATGACTATAAGCTGGAAGAACTTGCTATAATATTCTTTGGCAAGTAGTCTCAAAATTATGTGGTCTGGGTTTGAACTATCTGAATTTGACCTTGTTATAAGAGTACTTTTCATGAAGTAGTTTATTTGCTGCTACTTATTTATTTATTTAAATTATACGCCACTTATCTTTCCAATAGGGTGATTCTGGGTGGCTAATAGAACATAGAAAAGGAATTAAAAGTTTTAAAACTATGCAGAAAACTAGAATCAGGGAGACAGATAGGATGGAGATAAGATCTTCTTATCCCATCAATCACCTCCAGTACCCCCCTTGTGGTTCCAAGCCAACTAGTAAAATCAAGTTTTAATATCCTTCTGGGAGGCCAAAAGAATGGGAGCAGTTCTTGCCTACAGTGGTAGAATGTTCCACATGTCAGAGCCACAGAGGAAACAGCTCTTCTTCTTGACCCCGCCTGCCAGAATTGCATAGCAAACAGGGTCTGTACCAGACCTCTTCTGCTGGAAGCCTTGACAATACAGAAGTATTTCTGTTAAGGGAAGTTAATGTTGTTTCATGTATCCTCATTGGCAGTCCGATAAAGCCAGATCTCACTTACTCCAAAGCATTGTGATATTAGTACACTTATTAAATGATTACAGTCAGTAGGGAGAGAAGGAGATACCAACAAAACAGAACAAAACAGAACAAAAAAATAGCATGGTTGTAAATTGCCACAAAGAGGTATATTTCCTTTTTTTTTTCCAGATTACATTTCATGTTCCCCAAAGTCAATTTTTATACTTGGAATTTTTAATGACCAAAAAAATCAGTAAAAAAACTATTTCTACTTCCTTCTTGCTCATGTTTTTGACATATTCAATGGTCAGTCTTCCTCAGTTATAAAATCTTGCCTAGTTTTTCTGGGCTGCACATTTATTCTTCTATTTCCTTAAAGGAGTCCCCATTGACTTTTAAAAGAATATATTTGAGTACAACATATGGTTTGGCCCTAACACAGTTTGTAAGAATGAGCTTGATAGATTTAGGAGATGAATGTATGATATGGGACAATTTAAAGACCATTTAAGTTCATGCTATAAATTTATGAGAAAATATTTAATGTTATAATTCTTGAGAGAATGAATTCTAGTGAAGATTGTGTTCTCTCTCCTGGCAAAGCCAAACGAAAACAGGAATAGAATGTCATAACAGAGTCTTATGTAATTAAAAAACTAAAGAATTGCAAACATTACTGGGAAAATATCTTCTCTGTGGTTTTTATTTTCTCAGTATAAAATTTAGTTTCCTGACGCCAGAAGAAACTCTTAACTTGTTTTTTATTACCAACAAATAAATTGTTATGAGAAGTATTTTCTCAAATCTGATGTTATTTTAAAGGCAAAAATATTGCTGTGAAAATATTTTTATAGAACCTCATATGGACTCACACACTTTGCTAGTTAAGTTCATTCTGAACAGTATGTATTATCTATTATGGAAGAATAGTGAAATGTATGGGATTTCTCAAGAAAGAATAGAAACACACGGGGTTGTAATATGCATTTGTATCCAGTGACCTGAGATTTTTGAGTTATCAGATTCCACACCATGAATGATCCAACCTCAATAATTCTATGAATTAGGTTAGCATAGCCTTGCGTAGCCTTGTTTTTCCTAGAAATATTGGATTGATTTCCAATTAATTTCCAACCAAGATGGCTAAAGGCAGTTGGAATGAAATTGGAAAAGACTAATAACAAACACTGTCAAACATTCCTCTTTGCACCCTTGTCTGGAAAGAGTTAATTCAAGGAACAAGAATCCAAGAGCAAGAATTAATAGTATTTTTATTAGAATTTATTAGAAAGTTATAACACAACAATTCAAGCAAGTGCCCTACTTTAGATAAGTGAGTATACGTTAGCAATTCAGCAGCAAGAGTCTTGTCTGTTTCGTCCTTTTTTGTTGATGTAGAAAAGAAATAAGTCTCTCTTGCGAAGATGGACAGTAGGCATTTCCTGTGTTGATAACTCTCAGCGCTTTTATCAATGTGAGAAATAGTTCTCACAAACAGATTTATTTAGCAAAAGATAGATATCAGAGCTTAAAAATCAGACTACCTCCCAGTAAAACAATTCAAGGCCCTTCTGACATTGCATAAAACTGACACTACTGCTTACTGAGAAAACTAAATATTTTTACATTCATTTTAGAGAAAATATAAACCATGTAAACCACTTAGAGAGGACTGTAAAACACTATGAAACGGTATATACAGTAAGTCTAAGTGCTATTGCTATTGATATTTTCAATGACATCAGGTCCAATCTGCTGTTATATATGCAGGTAGGCAGATGCGTACACATATCCACACAGCAGCATTTCCTTAAGGAATTGTACCTGTTTTTGGACCTTTGCAAAGTAGGGGATCCCCTCAAGCAAAGTGGCAGGCTGAAATAGACTGTAGTATGGATGAGCAAGGGTGCAAAAGCAAATAACCCATAATTCAACTATTTCAGGACTTTCTTCTATTGTTCCACTCTTGTGTTCTCCTCAGATTTTTGGGATTTTGGAAGAGGCAATGATACCCATAGGCCTACTTAGCCACTGAATAGAAAGGATTGACAGGATTTGAGGAAGATGATCTACCTATTAGTGAATGCAGTTTTTTATTAGCCAAAGGTCATATTGGCCAATAAAGACATTCTGCTAAATAGGATTTTACTCATTGATGATTTTTGCATCCAGTACATTTCTTCCAGATATATATTTAGTTCAGGCACTGTGGATATTCTATTTTGGATGGATAATTTTTATCTCATTTGGCAAGACTCCATCTGTAATATTGATCTAGGTCTGTGAATGAGTTCCAAACCTAGCATTGGACCACCAAACTCCTTAAATTGGTCCTACGCAACAACCTTACTTTACATGTTGAAAGTAACAAATCTAGAATTTGGATTGTTGCATCAGTTCCATCAGTTATTTTAGGCAATTCCTTTTCCAATGTATATATTTCCCTGCCTACAAATGCGGAAGAAAATCACATGTTTTGGAGGTTCAGCTTTTGTTGACCTCCAGAATTTATGGTTTATAGCACTAATCTAGAAATTCTCAGATTGTTAAAGGTACTGTGTGCTTTGCTTGATTTTATTGTAGGTAAATATGGCCGTGTAGCATGTTAAGGGCTATAAAGCTTGGCATCCACGGAAACATGCTGTACAAATGAGGATTATAAATAATATTGTCTCCCTCCATAGGAAGCAGAGACTCTTTGATCTTGCAAAGAATAATCCATTTCATTCTAATTCATATATTGCCACCAACATTTTTCAATTGGATTTGTCTCCACTCTACTACATGCATTTTTAAACATGAGCAATTTGGACCTTTTGCCCCAGTTTCTAAATACATGGATATTGTTAGAATTATTTTCATTATACAAAATGAGTCCTCGCCTTACGATCACAATTGGGACCAAAATTTCTGTGATAAGTCATTTAGCTGTAAGTTGAGTCAGCCACAATTTTCCAATTTTTATAATGGGTATTAGGCAAATCACAGTGGAAAATCATGCGGTTGTTAAGCGAATCCAGCTTCCCCAATGGCCTTTTTTTTTTTTTTTTGGCCAGATATCAGCAAAAAAAAAAAAAAGGACCACAAATCACAAGTGTGTGACTGCAATATACTATAACCAGCTGTAAATGCAAGTGCCAAGTGGCAGAATTGCAGTCACATCACCTCGGGGGTGGCCTAACAGTCGTAAGCTCAGGTCTTAAGTCACTTTTCCAAAGTCAATGAAACTTTGGATCATTGTTAAATGAACAATCCTAAGAAAAGGACCATTTATCTGTGTGAATTTTCTGCACAAATAATCACCATGGAAGGTTTGATTCATGCCTTCTTTGAAGAACCTGTTAGGTTTTTATCCTGCCTTTTTATATCTTTATTTTTTTATTATATCTGTATCTTTATCCTGCTGTTTTATTAAAGCAGCAAGCATACCTAATTCTCCTGCTTCCTTATGTTCCCCACAAGAATGCAGTGAATTGGGTTGAGTTGAGAGAGACTGCCCAAAATCACTTAGCCAGTTTTCATGCCCAAGGAAGTCACAGAACTCATCATCTGCTGGTTTCTAGACCAGTGCCATAATCGCTACACCACGTAAAATCACTAATTCCTAAAACAAACAATTTAGTACACTTATTTGATGCTTTGTCAATTTCGAACTTTCCTTCTTTCATGCTTTTAACGTTCAGCTAATACAGGAATGAAGGAGCTGCAGTGGCTCAGTGGTTAACAACACAGTACTGCAGATCAGCAGTTTGGCTGATCGAATCCCACCAGCTCCAAG
>JANHJO010006839.1:135336-145702 GCA_032468235.1 Pseudoxyrhopus heterurus | reverse complement strand
TGTCTGTCTGTCTGTCTGTCTGTCTGTCTGTCTGTCTGTCTGTCTGTCTGTCTGTCTGTCTATCTGTCTATCTATCTCTATCTCTCACTATCTCTTGCTATCTATCTATCTATCATCTATCTATCTATCTCCTGGCAGTTCAATCACAATTGTTTACCTGTTTTTGTTTTAAAGAATCAATGACTAAATCACAAGTATTATTGATATAGGGATAAATTCAATAAAATATGGTAAATGGATTTGCTGCACAATGCTACTGTTTTCTATTTCTATGGGAGTAATGGCTTATCTTCCATGTTGCTTGATGAGTTTTAGAATTAAGGTACAAGTAAGGTTTTCTATCTCAGCTTCTCTTCTCTGTCATTGAGGATGATGATGTTATGTTCCAGCCCTGGCATTAAGAACATTCAGTCAATGTGTGTATAATTTGGGGAGGGTGAGATCAGCTTATGCATTTTACATGTGTTTTATTGCCCATTACAAATCTATGGCAAGGAAATTCAGAAAGCCATATAAAAATATCGTTTGAACTTAGTGATAAAATATAGGAGCCTAATTGCCAGTATTATGTTGGTATAACAAGTTTTCGAAATGATAAAGCAGATATACTATTGGTTTAAACGACTGCTGCTTCTTAGCAGATTACCTTGAGGGGAAAACATAGGGTTTTATTTACCAAAACAAAATGGTTTTTCTTCAAAATATGTCCTTGAAAACCGAGAGACCTATTGCAGCTGAGTTCTTCACATTCATACGCTTAAGTCTATCTTCTCCAACCTGTTTTTCAGATAGTCATTGTGTTTTGTGTTGCAAAAATCCTGTACAGATCATCAACTGTTATCTTTTTTTTTTTAGCCATTTGTCATTTATGACATGAATTCCTTAATGATGGGAGAAGATCAGATCAAGTGTAAACATTTGACCCCCATGCAAGAGCAAAACAAAGAAGTGGCCATACGTATCTTCCAGCGCTGCCAGTTTCGCTCGGTGGAAGCTGTTCAGGAAATCACTGAATTTGCCAAAAGCATTCCAGGTTTTGTGAGTTTAGACCTCAATGACCAAGTAACTCTCCTGAAATACGGAGTGCATGAGATCATCTATACGCTCCTAGCCTCCATGATGAATAAAGATGGTGTTCTCATATCCAATGGACAAGGATTCATGACTCGGGAGTTCCTAAAGAGTCTGCGGAAACCTTTCTGTGACTTTATGGAGCCAAAATTTGAGTTTGCTGTCAAATTCAATGCACTGGAATTAGACGACAGTGACTTGGCAATATTTATAGCTGTCATTATTCTCAGTGGAGGTAAGTGTGAGAAAGTTTCATAATTCTCCTTGATTTGCAAAGATTTAAGCCAACGTACATGACTTCTGAGCCCCCCCAAACATCCCATATTTAGCACACCAGCCTTGTATTTTGGTCTTCAGTTCCCATTCAGAATATTAAAATAGAAACTAAATCCCTGGCATAGTTATAAATGCTTCCTGAACTGCTTTCAGTTGAATCATAAATTGGGCAATCCTGATTTGAAAACTATACTACTGTATTATGGATAGGCCGTTGTCTCCCCAAGTCTAATTTACATATGTGCAATGATCCTTTTAGAATAAAGATTCTTGAGGCAATTTTTCTCATCCTACTATATGCAGTTTGGAAGATGAATGAAATGAACAATTGCCCTTCATGAAAGAGTTTAAGTATCCAAAAGAGTTTTAAGTGTCCTCCAGAAAGTATATGTCAGGAGTCCTAGGAGTTATAAAGGTCTCAATTTTTGGATCTATGCTCTACATCCATTGGCTGCATATTAGCTAGTTGGACTAACTCTTCTTGTGCTGGTTATTGGATACCCTTGGGAAGAAAGATAGAAGAATCTTTGAGTTAATTAATCCTTGCTTGACCAATCTGATCTTTTGGAGCCCTGGTTTCTTTCTGTACACATTGACTGCCCTTCAATCTGAACCTCTGTTTGTATCTCAGTTCTAGTTTGTCTTTCAGTTCTTGTTCTTTGTTCCCGGCAAACTGGTTTTGTCCCTTGTCCTTCTGATTGTCTTTAGACTGCTGTCTCTGGACAGCCCTAGCAGTTCAACTGCAAAAGTAAAGCCCGGAAAACTATCTTATACCAGGACAAACTATGAAACCCAACATTATTGGTTCTAATTAATAGCTGTTTGTCAGAGTCTGCAGCAGAAGTCTTGAGACTGAACATGGGGCCATGTGTGAACAAACAAGTGTCAAGTGGACCTATATCTTCCTTTGTTATTCTTTTGCATCTCCAGTGTGATCCTACTGAGTTGAGTTGCTGCTGCTTGTCACCATATGTAGTGCTATGTTTTTCTTATACAGAACAGAATGCCACCATCCTTACATAATTTCACCTCTCTGGTTGCTTCTTTCTCTCAACCACATTTGAGAATTGCATGATTCAACAAGTGTCAGGATTAAAGGAGCTTAATTATTATTTGGCACTTTTCACTTGGAACTGCAGCATTGAGGCATGTTGTTAGTTAAACTAAAGGCTCATCTAGCAAGAATATATATACCGTAAGAATTCTTGAGAAAGATGTTGGGGTAAGTGACTGAGTGGCTCTGAATAAAGGCAAAAATCAAAGTTGATTTTTTTTTTTGAGAGTGCTTCCAGCACACCAAATTTAGTTCCATTCTGTTTTCAGAGTATTATGGTACCGATGGACAAAGTCCTGAGCCTTCATAAATATTTCCTTTCCAACATGCCATTAGATTGGAAAGAATAAAAAGCTGCATTATTTCAGGAAAGATTTAAAAAATGAGTTACAATTAGTCACAGATGCAATAAGACAGGAGTTCTCAGACTTTGCAGTGGCATGAATCACTAATATCATTTCTCTTTTCCTTCACTTTGATATGACAAATTCAAGAATCTACTCTAAATAATATAATTCAACAAAAATTAAATTGAACGCTTTGAGAAGTACAGTGTCTTGGAATGCAAGATTGTCAGGGGGGAAAACACCTTCCATCTCAAGAAATTCCTTTTAGTTGGGTGGTACTTTTTGATAATAAAGGTTAGAAAATCTTCCTGCTTGCTTTCCTCAAAACACTGAACACTTAAGGAAAAAAGAAAATCTGTATACATCTCAAGTATGGATGTTTCAAATATGAATACTTTTTAACCTTTTTTATTTCATTTTAACATATTTAGAAATGCAACCAAGGGAGGGAAACAAGTATATAAAGATTTCTAGGCTGTAAAAAATTGAATAAGAATTTTCAAAGTAACATTAAAGATCATTCTGTTATTAAAAGCAAATCAATAGCAATTACCAAATGCAATTAATATGATAATCAATCAGAAATATTAGAAGTTTATAAATTAAGAAACTTTATCCTTATTGTAACAAAGGACAATTGTTACTGTTATCTAACTGCAACCCATCCTTTTAATATTGCAGATAGATAGATAGATAGATAGATAGATAGATAGATAGATAGATAGATAGATAGATAGATAGATAGATAGATAGATAATTAAAACAGTTTTAAAGGTTGCCCTAGTTAATAGGCAATAGCTGCATTTCTGAACATGATGGCAAAACACTTCTGGTTGAACTTGATTGATATAGTACAATTTTGTGTCCAAAAATTGACTGCGTGTGTAATGGAGTGTGGGTATGTTTACAATTAAAAATCAAGAGAAAATTCAAAACCATAGGCCAATATTGTACACGTTGAGTTCTGCTGAAAAGGAATAAGTGGAAATTAAATTCTTCATTAGGTGCTTAGATCCATATATTTTCAATGTAATTAGAGTTAAGGCATAAATTCACATCCTTTCTCGTTCTTCTGTCTGCCTGGAAACCCTAGAGTAGAATCTACTAGGACTCTAACTTAGCCTGGATGTGCATAGTCCAATCCTTGTTGGATATACTCCAACCTTTTATTGATCCCTGTGAGGTTTTGTTGTGCAGCTATAACTTGGGGTAAAATTTACCAACTGGTTTTTGCAACTGGACTGAACCAGCTGGTAGATATTTCTAGCAAAGCCTCATTTAGTGCCTGTAAGATTCTTGCATGAGAAGATTTTTCCCTGAAATATTTGTACTCTTGTTTGATTGATTGATTGATTGATTACATGCCATCAAGTTGATGTCAAATCTTAAGCACTTCCAGCAGCTCCCCCTATCACCTCTGTAACTGAATCTATCCACTTTGCTACATATCGTTCTCTTCTCTTTCCTTCTGTGCTTCTCAATATTAAACCTGTCTCCAGAGAGCTAGGTCTTCGCATTTCTCCAAAGTAGAGTAATTTGAGCCTAGTAATTTGTGTCTTGATTGGGAACTCTAGGTTGATTTGTTCAATGATCCATCTGGTTTGTTTTCTTGGATGTCCACAGTATTCTCAGGAGGTTTTTTTTTTAGATTTTGGATTTTTTTTATCCCACACATATTATTTTTATAAATAATGATGAACACATCTAATTCTCTTTCTTCCTCTTATTTTCTCACAATACCAAACCTGTGAAGTGGATTGGGCTAAGAGAGAGTAACTGGCCCAATGTTACCCAGCTGCCTGTCATGCGACTAGAATTCACATTCTCCTGCTTTCTAAGCGGGTGCCTTAACCACGGGACCAAACTGGAGTCTTCCTATTTTGTTTCTTCAGTGTTTTTGTATAAATATTTAAAATAGCATCTTCAGTGAATTTATAAACAGACCAATTGTAAATTAAATTTTCAAAAGGATTTAATATGTATTTGCCTATAGAATGCCCCAAAACAAAGCTCTCACAAAATGGACAATCTGCTGTCTTCCCAGTCTTTTAAATCTTCTTCAGGCACAATCCAACAGAAAGTACATTCAGGGTATTACATATTCCCAATAATTGTTGTACAGATTAAAGTTTTCAAGTAATAATTGCACTGTAGTTTGAATAATTGAAACTACTGACAAATGTACAGCCTAGGAATAAATTATTTTGAAGCTTGAAGATAAGCTTTAAGTTGAAGTTTTCTTCATAGTTTGATCCAGTTTTCATTCTGCTACCAGAATTCTGCCCAAAATGGTCTTTCCTGTAAGACAAGAGGAATGAGATAATCCTTGCCAGTTTCGTTTCACTGAAGCTTCATCACCATCTTTCCTGTTGCTCTGGGAATTTGAAGGAAAAGTGGAATAGTTTACAGTAGGAAAGAGGGGATCAGAAGAGATTGCTTCCCCCTTTCCACTGGAGGATTCCCACACTAGATTAACAGTCTCCTGTAGAAAGAAACCATCTGCTAAATACATCTGTTGGATCCGATCTAGTTGGAAATACATTTTTTTAGGGCCTGAACTATTTGATCAGTATAGGAATTTCTGTTTACCGATTGAAAAAGGCAAACTCTTATTTAAAAGGACAATAATCAACAATTTTGAGGGATATTCCACCTATTAAGAATTTTTTAATATAACTTTTAAAATATGTGCAGCCAGTTTCTTTGTATTTAAAACCTGATTTGTTCTGTACTCATTAAAATCAGGCACGCAACTGCTGAGTCACACTGACATTATGATAAGAGTTCCCAGCCAAATGCTTATTCTTGTTCTAAATGAGCTTCAGTAGCAATTGCTCTTAAGAGATAAGAAAACATAGGAATTTTGCAAGTGTACATAGAACATAAAATAATTGTTATGAACATTTTGTAAGTGAATGATTAACAGAAAAGTATGGTTCTCTTTGAGAATGTTAAAGAATAAAAGAGACTTCCACACTGGATAAAAGCCTATCTCTAAATATGGTCATCTACTTTGGGAACATTGTTTCAGCTTTACATTTTACATAATTATCAGTCTTTCAAAAATAACTTTGCTATTATTGATATTACAATAGCAGCACTCTTAATGTTTATTTCTCATTAACTAAACTACAGTTTAATTTTAAACTAAAGGAACTATAGAAGTTCATTTTTATCACTTCTGTTTAATGTTTCCTAAAAGAAGAATCCATGACTATTTGGGGACACAGGCATGTATGGCACCCTATGTTAGGACTTCATCCTAAAGTCTATCTGGAATTTATCTTTTAAATGCGTTGAAGTGTCTAACTATTCAAATTCCAACTAGGGTTTCATAATTTCTTTAAAAAATGCTTCAGCATCATAAGCTTGGCCTTGATTTGGGAGTACTTTAAAAGGGAAGACTCTTGGAGAAAGCATTATGTAGGTTTTCTTTTTTTTTCTTGGGTTTTTCACAGTGATAAGAAAAGCAGTGAGAAAATAAGTAAGGACCTCAAATCAGAGAGGACATTGGACCTCTTGATAAATCCAGGAAACAAAAATTATGTATGAAAAAAACCTTTTTTTATTGTAGAAAGAACCTGTAGAATTCAGTCTGTTTTTATATTTGTTTGGGATGAAAGGAAATTAGTTTTAGACAAGTTGAATAGTATTATATTGTTAACAACATTAAAGACACTGTGAAGCAAGCAAGGGATTTTCTAGGATTTCAAAAACAGTAGGAAAAGATGCTGAAGACTTTACTTTTGCTTAAATTTTATGTTTATGCACAATGAGTCATACCCAGATGTTTTAGCATTTGCAGATTCTCAAAATGTTGTGAAAATCTATGTAATCTCCCAAAAACTAGACAAGTAACATTTTTTAAAATATTAATTGCCACATCTCTAAAATGTTTATGCACACATGTCCTCCATACATAACAGACAGATCTAAAAGTTTTGAAAAAATGATCTTGAGTGTCACATGAGTAGGCTTCTGTTTGTGCAATATTACATGAGCAAAGTTTGTCTCTCTTTTCGCCTTTTTTCCTGCAAAAAAATAAATAAATAAATATGTTGTGCTCTTCCAAGCTTCTTGAGCAAATTTGGAACTAGAAGGAGGAAAGAGGGGAAGTCGGTTCTAACTGCAGAATCTCTTTTGCTGGTAGAAAGGCATCATAGGATGTAACTCGTAAAATAATGTAAACTCAGTATGCCTACTTCTTTTTGACACAGCTTTTCTGTGTGTCCTTTTTTTATACTCTATGTCAGGGGTGTCAAACTCGAGGTATCACATGACGTATCGTGACTTTTTTCCCCTTCGCTAAACTGGGTTCGACATGGCCGTGTGACGCATCCCGCCCGCGGGCCGCAAGTTTGACATCCTTGCTCTATGTTATTCCTTCCTGGTTTTATTTAAAGTAGAATGATATTATTCTTTTGGTAACTAACTTATTGATTGGGTTTAGAATTCTGCAATGGTAGCTATGACTTTGTGATTTCTGAGTAAAAAATAGAACATTTGAGAAAATGGTTCTATATTCTTGTTATATAAATATTTAGGTTATAACATTTCCTATATATTAGGTCTAGTTAGTCAGTGTGAAATATAATGTAAAAACCCAAGTTATGAAGGAACTATCAAGTATATCAGTTTCAGTTTATATGGAATGCTGCCTTTTTTTTGACACCTAGGGTAAATAAGTCATTTTGTGGTTTATATAATCAAGTTGTAAATCCTTACAAGAACTAGTTCAGCCTACGTGAACTCCTTTAAACAGAAACAGAGCTGATTTCTTGTTTTCGTCTGTATTGTTTTAACTTCCTTCACTTAACACCATACTATTTCTATGACCTTGAATAAAATCATATTCCAGTGACAAAACAGAGAACTTAAACCTGGCAATGTAATTAAACAGCTTTACTTAAGTAACTTAAGAGCAGTCAGTTTGGGCCTCTATAGTTTGAGCTGCAGGCTTAATTGATCAAGGAAGTTACCCTTTCATGTTTAAGAATTGTTCCACAAAAGCTGCAGGAATGGCCACCATGAGAAATCTGGTATCTATAACCCAAACCTGGAAAATGACATTGGATTGTTAGGTATCAAAAGACTTGCGCAACTCCTAAAGTCATCATTTGTTGATTTCAGTCTTCTTCCCTTTATTCTTTGATGATGCAGGAACTTTCTCCTCATGTGAGCGTGCCATTTGCTCTGTTCCCTTCTGTCTTCAGGCTGTAAATCCTAGACTACTACAGATCAGCCTCCTTTTGTTGGTGTTGTGTGACTGTACCATCATTATCATTGTCCCCATGAGCATTCTGAATAAGACAAATGGAAATTTCTTACAGCACAGCTGGAGGGCACTAAATTAGTGAAAGCTGTACAGTACAGTACACCTTATCCAGACATCTGAGCCTGTACCCAATGCCCTCATCTACAACAAGATGACACCCAGCTTGTCCACTTACTTGAATGACTTAGCAATTGTTTTACTTATTAACTTTTGTCTTGCAGCATAAAGCCAGTGGATTCTGGTTATTGTGGTTTCACATTGCCAAGTGAGTTTAAGAGATTATATATTAGCAAGAGAGGAAGCAATGGTCACTTGCAGTTGTTGTCAAAATAGGAACATTGTGCACAATTATTAGCAACATTTGGCTGTATTTTCATCCCTTTTGCTTATAGAATTATAGAGTTTCTCCATTTGTCCAAAAATTCAACATACAGACTGTGGTTGGATTTTTGTATGTATGTATGTATGTATGTATGTATGTATGTATTTATTTATTTATTTATTTATTTTGTCTTTTTAGGATATAAGGCTATAGAGCAGGGAAAATTGAAGGAACTAACCCAAGAAATCTCATAAAACATTGTGGTGGTTTTGGTGGAGAGTTAGTCGAATGTTGCCCGCAACTTCATGTTAAATAAAAATCATAAACAAATAGCAAGAAAAATATAATGAAAAGAGGGGTACAGGTAAAATTGTGTGTGAAGGAAAAATCAGTACTCTGAACTGAGGCTAGAAAATATCTCTGACCCTAAAAAGCAGGCTTTTGTGGCAGTCAAAAACCTATGGGTAATTCCAGTTCAGATGGTGCTTCAAGGTAGTTTCCGTAATGCTAGAACTGCTACAGAAACCTTTATAATCCAGCTACACCTATGGATATGTAGCTATATACATTTTAAAACAAATGGTTTTATTTGCTTCTAGATCGCCCTGGATTACTGAATGTGAAACCTATTGAAGATATTCAAGATAGTTTGCTGCAATCACTAGAACTCCAGTTAAAGCTGAATCACCCAGAATCATCACAGCTGTTTGCAAAATTGTTGCAGAAAATGACAGACCTCAGACAGATTGTAACAGAACATGTGCAGCTGTTGCAAATTATAAAGAAGACCGAGACAGATATGAACCTTCATCCACTCCTACAAGAAATTTACAAGGATTTGTATTAAGGGTCATCAGATTTCTAATTCATTTATATAAGTACGTTCATCAAATTGCACTATTTCTTTAAGAGGGAAAATATTACATACCTAAGAAATTACTGTGAAAATCCATTTTAAAAAAAGACAGAGCTTTACTATTATAGATCTATTTTATGCATATTGTTTATAAAGATACATTTACAATTTGCTTTTAATATTAAAATGTCTTTATCATCAAAATGTTGACTGTATTTACCAGATTCTTTTTTCCTGACTTATTTGATATAATAGCACTGCTTTTTCAATCTGATTTGAAAATAACATTGGAGTAAGAGTATAGTTCAGCTTCACTGCAAAGAAGAGTAATTTCTCCCTGAAGGGAAGTTTTCTGGATCTTGATGTGGTTGTGAATCAACAACAATTATACAGGTCACTGCATTACTCTACAATGCTCAAATTATATACATCTAACTTTTAAATATGTTTTTCAGAAAGGTGCAAAAGGAGCAGATTTAAAAAAAAACCAATTAGCTTGTGGATTTTTTAAAACATTCCAGACTTTTAGCTGGGTATAAAAGAGACTACCAGAAGAATGAATATTTATGAGTTACATTTATATTAAATAAATGTATGTACATTTCAAGGTGCTCAGGATATGTAGTACAAAATTAGTTTTATTCTTTTTTATATACTTTCATTTATATTGTATGCTGCTTTCAAACGTGAGCTGCATAGCTGTCTCAATTTTTTTCTCTGCTGCCTCTAGCGGTAGTTTGGCACAGGACCAGAAACTCAGATTTGCCCTGAGATGTAAAACACTCCCTGTGTGTGGTGGTGAAGGTGGCAGAAGCAGGCTCTTTTGATCTTGGCAAAGCTGGCAGTGAGATCCCTCATGTGATTGCCCTCAAGCAAGCCAAACATTGCAAAGCAACAGGGCAGATTTTACGAGACTGTTGTTTGGATTAGTATTTATAGGGCAGCAAGTTGGAACAAAATAGCTTTCATCAACTTCTGACTGAGAAAGGAAGTTGTTCTCCACTGGAAATGCTTGGTGACTTTGGAAAGCCTACTGGTATCACTGGGATGCGGTGGCTCAGTGGGTAAGACGCTGAGCTTGTCGATCAGAAAAGTCGGCAGTTCGGCGGTTCGAATCCCTAGTTACTTGTCCCAGCTTCTGCCAACCTAGCAGTTCGAAAGCATG
>JANHJO010006839.1:92263-102494 GCA_032468235.1 Pseudoxyrhopus heterurus | reverse complement strand
AAAAGGATTATTAAAATCTACATTAACCTTAACTTTATTATACCATAAGCAGACATGCTGCCTAAATCTCAAATCATGTTGCTCTAACTCCAACATCTTCCTGTTTCTCAATCTTGCACCCATATCAGACAACAAGCAACAATTTTAAGTCAGATAATCCTAGCCCACCTCTTTTTTTTTTTAGCATCTACAACAATTTATATTTATAATAATAATAATGCTATTATTATTATTAATAATTTATATTTAATTCTTGGTTTTTAAATCTCTGTTGTTGAAATGGTACATCAGTGGTCAATCTCAATATTGTCTGAAATAAGAACATCCTACATAAAATTAATCTTAATTACTGAAACTCTATTCAACAATTACAGTAGTAATTTATCCCACTTCAATAAGTCTTTTTAATACTGTTCCATACCTTTATGTAATTATTTCCAAATATCAGACAATTTATATTAGTTAATCTGATCATTAGATATTTACCTTTTCTCAGTTTTAAAGCCATGTTTTAGACTGTTTTGATCTTGTATACTGATATTTTTAACCAACATATTTGCTTTTTGTTTTTTATTTTAAGATCAACTAATGCACCAAAGGGCTTCAATTTCTTTATTAAGTGTTCAATTCCATTCTGAGGCTCCCATAAACTAAAATAAATCATCAGCAAAAGCTATTAACTTGTAAGCCTCTTTTAAATTTTCATCTCAATGTCTCTGTTCAACACCTCGAGAACAAAAATAAAAAGCAAGAAGGATAAAATATATTATTGTCTTGTCCCCTTCTGTATCTTACATGATTTAATTAAATTGCTATTACAATATTTTTCTAAGATTTAATCCCTTAAATACAATTTCTCCAAAATCCATACCTTCCTAAATTTTGAACATAAATGATCAATTCAAATTACTGAAAGCTTTCTCAGCCTCTAGAAAACACAGTGCCTCCTGTTTCTCAATGTGTCGTTGTAGCTACTCTACTATATCCAATACAATTCTGACATTCTCTCTTAATAGTCACATTGATCACCATGAATAAAGTCCTGTAAAATCCTCTTTATTCTATCAGAAAATACAAATGTAAATATTTCATAGTCATTATTCAATCAATCTATAATTCTTAGTTGAAACTAAATCTCACCCTTCCTTTGGTAGTAAAGCACTATTAGCTCCTTTCCAAGATTCTGGCATAGCAGATCCTTGTAATTCATCATGCTTTTAAGTGGTTGAAAAAGTTGGTCTTTGAAATACTTATAGTATAAACTCCATAATCCATCAGGCCTTGGTGCTTTCCTTATTTTATTCTTTTTTATGGCTTCTGATATTTCAAAAGTTGTTACAGGATTATGTTATGAAAAGCCTTAATGAGCAATTTACAAAAGTAAATTAGAAAAGTATGTGAACTCTGTATCTTTAAAGGCATCGACAGTGGTTTGAGCTACAGTGGCATTCCCTCATCTCCCAGAGCTCTAAACCAGAGCTGTCAAAGTCCTGGCCCATGCACTGGATGTATTACATGCTGGCCATGCCCATGCCAGTTTAGTGAAGGGGGGGAAAGTCCTGATACGTCACGTGACATCACCGTGACGATGTGCGTTTGACACCCCTGCTCTAAACCCATTGAAGATCACTGGCTTGCAGTCTTCTCCTGAGGAATAATTATCTGGAGCACTTGTGGGCAATCCCAAGTGGCCTCCTTGTCCAGAGAGGAATCACGAAGTATCAGTTCACTCACTGTCTCTTCATTCTGTCATGGTCATTAGCTCCACCTTCAGTCAAGTTGTCTTGCTTGCCATTTTTTTCCCCAAGGAAAAGGTGTTCCTTTAATCTCTGAGGGGAAGATCTTATTTTGATATAGAAGGCTATTACATTTCCAGGTCAATGCAATATACATGCATCTTCCTATATCGACCCCAAAACTCAATATAAAGCAATTACAGGTAATACTACTTCAAGTATTTCCAAATGATTTCATCAAATTCTGACCTCTAAAAGGAAGTTCATATGTTATGCACTAGGTTACTGACCTTTCTTTAAATGAGCTGCAAACTTCAGCAATTTGATTATCACTGTGAAAGAAAGTGAACTGCTATTAACCCCAATTAAATATATTGACACATACCTATTTCTGGCAACAAATGGGCATTTCAAACTTTTAAAGACAGTCCCCATGAATTATAAATTTTCTATCTTGCTATACTTATTGGAATTAAAATTACTGCAGGATATTATTTTCTGAGACATTCCCCCCCAAAAAACACAATTTAAAACACGAATTTGATCTTTAAGATAATAATTATTGCCAAAAGCATTATCGAGAACAAATACAAATAGTCTTGTTTTGCTGCTGAAATTTCTTTAATTTCTCAATTTGTATCGTATGACGTAACTACTCAGCTTACTTATCTGACTTAAAATAAATTAAAAATAAATATAATAAGAGGCTAAAGCTCAGCTCATTTTGTTGTTGGGCTTTATTTGGGGGGGGGACACTGAAAAGTTATCCTCCTTGAAGCCATTATCAATTTCACAAAACAGTGGGTAGCTATGTTTACTATCTTAAAGGTAGTAAGTGATAATAATGCCATTATAAACTGAATGGTTTGAAAGGGCAGTATGGGGGCAGAGAGGTTACACTGCTTGTAATATCCATTCCATGAACTTTTTTGACCATAGCACACTTGCTTCTGCCTGTTCTGACACTGCCAACATAAATTAAACAGGGCAAAAACTAAGGCCAGTCAATATTGTTTTCAACATCCACTTTTCTGCAGTAATTAAAGAACATTTCATTATAAGTGCTAGATTGACAGCAGACTCCACCTCCCCCCCACTCACCCATATTTTTACTAGTCATATTGATGTATTTTCTTTGCTTTCTTTTTCCTTGTTCAGTTTATTGTCCTGTTATTTTATCTTCACTTTGTTTAAACTTCCTTTTTGTTGTGGTTGTTGTAAACCACCTAAAATAGCCCCATGGTGAGATAGGCAGCAAATAAATTTAAGAATTATTATATTCCAAATAGTCACATATTCATTATATTTATTAATTTAAATTATAGTATTTATAGTGTTTCATTATATTCATTGTATTTCAGATATTTGATTTGAAAGCAATTTGGTGCAGTGGTTAAAGGCACCAGGCTAGAAATAGGGAGACCTTGAGTTCTTGGTGATCTTCAGTTAGTGACTAGCAAGAAGACAAAAGTAAACCAGTCAAAAACTTTGCCAAGAAAAATGCAGAGACCAGTCCGCAGGAATCAACTCTAACCCAAAAGCACAATGCATGTACGCCTGTGTGTGTGATACGCACCTCAGAATCCTAAAAAAATCACCAAATTTATTATATAGGTAGTTCTTGACTTGCATCCATAAATGAATCCCAAATTTGAGCCCCAAATTTGTAAAAAGTGAAAATTTGTTAAGTGAATTTGCTCCCATTTTCTGATTTTTCTTGCCACAAAGAGCCGTGGTGGTGCAGTGGTTAGATTGCTTAGTACTTAGTAATTAGTATGTAGCTGCCAGCTGCCTGCAATTCAGCAGTTCAAATCCCACCAGGCTCAAGGCTGACTCAGCCTTCCATCCTTCTGAGGTGGGTAAAATGAGGAACTAGATTGTTGGGGGCAATATGCAATATATGCTAAACTCTGTAAAGCCCTGATAAGCGGTATATAAATCTAAACAATAATAATAAACAGTTGTTAAGTGAATCATTGCAGTTATTAACATGGTTGTTAAGTGAATCTGGTTTCCCCACTGACCTTGCAAGGTCACAAAAGGGGATCACATGACCCCAGGACACTGCAACCATCCTAAATACGAACCAGTTGCCAAACATCCAATTTTTGATCACCTGACCATGGGGATACTGCAATGGTTGTTAAGTGTCATTTTTTTTTCAGTACAGTAACAATTGTAACTTTGAATGGTCACTAAATGAACGTTTGTAAGTCGAGGACTACCTGTACATTATTTTTTTCTGACATTTTAAAATTCTTTTACATCCACATTATAAATCTTCAGTTTTGGAAAAAGTTGGCTGGAAAACTGTAACTGTAACTGTAACTGTTCCAGAGAAAGAAATAGTTAGATGTGTACAGAGATATGCAGAAATAAGATACACCATCGCAACGTGCGCAATACATTTAATCTCAACTAGACTCCGTTTATTATAGCCGCAGCCGCGCCCGCCGCCCCCCCAGTCAGTCGCATGAAAGGCACGTGGCCTCCCAAACCGCGATGACGGAGCCTTGACGCCCCTTCGTAATCACGCGCTTTCTCCCTCGCCTCCCCAACCCCGCCTCTCCGTTGCCTCAGCAACCGAGCCGTAAATCCACGCCATCTTCCGAACGGTCTTCTGCTGATCTTCTCCGTTGCCACGTTGGGTCGTAAATGAGTACAGTCGTCAAACTAAGACACTTCGGCTCTTAACAGTACGTCGGGAGTTTAGTAAGCCAGGTGGTCGGGTTCGACTTCGGCTGACGGCGTAGGGGTTGCCTTGTTCGCCCGCACAAATAATTCGCCCGCTTGTCTTCCGCTGGGATGCTTTCCGACTTCCCATTCGAGACGGCAGCCCTGGGATTCCGGAGTGGTCTCCTATCCATGCATTAAGTGAGGCCCAACCTGGGTAGCAGCTTCAGTGCTCAGCAAGGTCGGCAAGGAAGCGGCGAGAAGTTAACCCCTGGGCTAGGCTAAGCCACATTTTACTCCCAAAGCTCAGTTTCCCTCTTAGATTCTAACTCGCGAGCTCAGAAAATGGGGCTTTGGGGATAAACCAGGGTTCCTTTAATCATAGGCACGCGTATCGTCTGAACGCGGATCTGGCGGGCGGGCTCACTGGATTGAGCAAGGGAGATGCCTGGGGAAACGGAGGGATCGAGCAGAAGAGTCCTCTCCTCGCGGGGACTTTTCCTAAAAAGGGAACCGCTTAGCAGCCCTGACGAAACGAAGCGGAATCCCCTCGCCTCCATCCGGATTGGGAGTCGCCCGGCACACGAATGCACCAGGCTCGCTTTTTATTTATTTTTTTAACTACGCGCCCATCCGCGGGTTGTCCCAAAGGTGCTTTTTCAAGAGGCACCTGGACTTTCTGGTTTTTCTTTGAAGATCTTAAAATCTCTCAGTCCATTTCAGAGTTGAAGAAGCTTCTCGGATGAGAAGCGAAACATCTTCAAGGAAAAACTAAAGAAAGTCCAGTTGCCTCTTGAAAATGCACCCCTGGGACAACCGTGACTTGGATGACCGAGAATCTCCATAGAGACACTTCAGCCGGTTATTTCCGCAGAGCTTTAAACCCAGAGGCTCTTTCGAGAAAAGCGCCGCTTTACTTATCTGGTCGGTGAACGAGGAGCGGGGTCCTCTTCAAAAATTAAAGAGTCCGGCGCAGGGAGTTGGGTTTCCTTGCTTGAGGTATCACTTTGAAATCCGATTTGGCAATAATCGCTTTCAGTTGTGGGAACCCATAAGGCGCAAGCTGGGAGCGAGGGCTGCAGTCGAAATCACCAGGTCGTAAAACCGTTGATTCCGCGTTTAGTACGAAATCATCCATGTGCGGAGCAGAGACTGATCTGATAGTAAATGCAATCCTCTAAAAAAAAAAAATGTTACAGAAAATCTGATGAGTGCCTCTGCTTCAAAAACATTCAGTCCTACAGGTATTTTAAAGTGAAGGATAGAGGCCAACTAGGAGACAGAACTCCGTGCACCAGTTGAACTTCCACGCAGTATACAGATGTATTTTTTTAAAATGCTTATAGCAACCTAATTAGGGAATTAGGCGTTCTTTTAGTTTTTGGCATCATGTGAGAACAATTGAGTTTCTAAACTTATTACATAGTAACAAGTTCATATATTGCATGCCTGCTTTTCTTGCTTAGAAGGCATATAAAGTCTTGAGTGTCAGACCTAGAAGTAAACATGGAGCTGTTGTTTTTTTTCCTCAGGGAAACAAGCTCTTGTTACTTCCATCTTTGCAGAAAAAATTATATGGAGTTTCTTACTTACTAAGACTAGGACAAACCTGCAGAAACACATTTATAATCACTGTTTGAAATAACCATAAAAGTTCTTAACTGTTCTGAATAAGATAATGGAAAAAAATATGTGTCTATGTGTGGGTGGATGTGTATTACTTTCCCCTTAGTTGGCTTATGGCCTGTATAAAAGAAGAACTTGTGCAAATGTCTTTTTTTTCCCTTTCCCATTTTGGTATTGAGTGAAAGGTTACAAAAAATGCCAGAGTAGATGGCAGCATCTAGCAGACACTAGACATTCCCTACGAACCTCCAACAATGCTAAGCATTATCCAGCCTGTTTAATAATTGGATAGGGGAGAGCATTGCAAGTGGCTACGCTGGAGACTAGAGAGGAAAGTCAGGATATATTTTAAAAGAAAATAGTGGTCATAATAAGGCCAAATGTTCCAGTATGGATGGCTGTGTGACATTCCCTGAAGCTATATTTGATTCAAAATACTTCCTTTTGTGTTTGCAAAGAGCCTATACCTCAGTAAAGAGTCATAGTGTTATCATGCATAAAAGTCCATATTCAGTCTCTGGTATTTCCACTATTTTAAGCCTTGGACCTACGTAACACTTTGCAAGCTGTTAAGAATACGGGTAGTCTTTGTTTAACAACTGCAATTGGGACTGGTATCACTAAGCAACATGCTTATTTTGTGAGTATCACATGACTATGATGAATGTATGACCTCAGTTCTATCAAGGTGGTTAAGCAACTCGCCTATAATCATTAAGCACATCACATGACTGCAGTTTGCAATTTTATGATGACAGCTTCTCCATTCACTGCTTGTTGGAAGCAGATTGTGAAGCACAGAAATGGTGTCCACGGGATACTACAATAGTCATCAACACCAACTGGTTGTAAAATGCCTGGATCTCAGTTATAATTGCAGGAACGCTACAACTGTTATAACTGCAAAGATTTGTCATAAAAGTTATTTTTTCAGTGCTGCCCTAACTGTAAATGGTCCTTAACAGGGGAGTTGCTAAGTGAGGACTACCTGTATATAGTTTTGGATAACATGGACAATTAATAATTTAAAATATAACAAAATATATCAAATATTTCTTTATGCTCTTTTACCCTTAGGCACTTCCATTGAGAGAGAAAAATAATACCAAATGGCAGAAGCAGTTTTTCATCCTCCCAGAAGGAAAATAAAAGTATATGAATCATATGATTCCCCATTCCCTCTTTCTCCGTCCGTAGAAGGCAGTCATGGAAGAGTTTATAAAATGTGCCGGGCTGAATTGATAAATAACAATGTAATTGTGAAGAATCCTGAAGATATAGAACAGCTATATAGCAAGGTATTTGGGGCTCATTTTATCTGTATAATCAATTAAATTAATCAGTCTTGGATACTGATTCTGCATTTCTGTTTGAACAAAGAATGTTCTCTTAAATGAGTGATATCATATTTTTGCTTGTTTTCTAGGGATTTTTTGGAAAAGGAATTCTTTCAAGAAGTCGACCAGAATATAGTATTTCAGATCCTATATTGACTGCTAAATGGAAAGGTAAACTGAAGTATGTATGCATGTACATATATATATGTATTAGACTTATATAGCCTGATCTTATGTACTAGAATCCTGGACAGGATCACAGAACAGCAACAACTAACCTCCTGCCACCTCAAAAGTAACAAATACCTGGTACCCTAAAGGCAATACACCTCTACACAGCTACATTCGGCTGAATTGAGCTGTAGCCTCACCCTACCCTAATGCTTGCAGGAAGAGCCAGTTGTTCAAAGCCTTCAAAAGATTAGGAGAGTGAAGGCCTGCCAGATCTCAGGAGAAAGGGTACTTCACAAAGCAGGGGCT
This sequence comes from Pseudoxyrhopus heterurus, assembly GCA_032468235.1. Taxonomy (NCBI): domain Eukaryota; kingdom Metazoa; phylum Chordata; class Lepidosauria; order Squamata; genus Pseudoxyrhopus; species Pseudoxyrhopus heterurus. Next base: position 94,642 of record JANHJO010006839.1, on the reverse strand, counting down.
GTGGAAAGAAGGCACACTTTCTTGATCCGAGGGGTTGGTAGCATTTAAAGAAAGGGATCTGGCATGCGCCCACCCTATCAGTTGAAAAAGTAGATAGATACTTTGGGAGAGACAATTGAATAAATAGCCTGGCGTTTCACCCTCAAAAAAATCTTCCCTAAAAAGGGAACGTTGGAGAATGGACAAAAATTGTCCAACTCAGTTGAGTCCAAGGAAGGCCTCTTGAGAAACGGGCATACTAATGCCTCCTTCAAGGGAGGTAGCCTTGCCCCATCCTCCAGTGAGTCACTAATCACTGCTTGGATCCAACTGCATGTCACCTCCCAGAGGATCTTAAGCAACCAAGAGGGGCACCAGTCCAGCACAAAAGTAGCAAAACTGGCATCCCTGAGGACCTCTGTCCATTTCCTCAAGAGCAACCAGCTCAGAATCTCCCCAGATAAATTAAAAAGGCATGTGGTAGGCATTTGGTTACACAATATTGCAACAGTGGTGCTTTGCGTTCTCTGTGCAGATTGGGAGACAGCTACAATTTTCAAATTTATTTCAAGATCAGCATATTTCTAGATTTATTTATCCCATATATTTATATACTGTCCCTCTCCCAACATTCAATGTAGTTTTCATAATAAAGCATTTTGAATATTATACGGTAAATATCTTATTATGAATGCCTTTCTGAAATTGTATCCAAGCTATGTTATTCATTTTTTAATGTTATGTATATAAAAATAGTAATTATACTTTTTATTGCAGATTCTAAATTAAATATGCCAATAATCTCATCAAAAAAGTAAGTTTTTCTTTTTGTTTTTTCTAGCCTAGAGTTTGAGCATACTTAATAACTATAAAAATAACAGTTTAATCAAGTGTTGTCTCATTGTTAAGATACTTTAAGGAAAAAAAGTACTCTTCCTTTGATTCCTCAATTAAACCTTTGTACCACCCTTCCAAATTCCAATTATTAAGTGATTAAAGTGAAGAAATCTAAATATGGGCAGGTTTTCTGAACCAAGAATTATCAAGCAATGATTTAAATCCTAATTTGATGTGTCTTTTTTGAGTATTACCAATAGAAAAGAATATTTGTAGTTCAGGATTGAACTGTGGGATCTTGGTGCTCTCTCAGCTTGGTAGTTTTCTTACAAGCATTTCATTACCAAACTGGGTAATGTCATGAATATACTTTTGAGTATTAAACTAGCAGTCATCTGTTGCAATATATGATATACTGAATCTTGCTTTAGAATTCACAAGAAAGTATATCAAGCATGGTCCCGTTTTTCTTGTTCTCATACCAAATAAAACAAATAAAATTTTTCAAGGTCAGTTACATTTTTTTTACAAGGGCTTAATATGGGGAACCTTGACTTGTTTAAATTTTTGTTAGTGAAGAAATCACAGTGATTATGGCTTGTTTTCAATTATAATTTCAGCAAACCCTGTCTTTACAGAATTATCAGTGATTTTCCCTCTTGGAATTAACTTTCTTCTGGAGCAGCTAAGCTGGTTGCACATTTAAACTTGCCTTTTTGAATGGAGGACAGTTTCTGGCCATACTTGGTCAGCAGTGGAATTTGGTCTAGCTACAACTTTTCCGACTCATATTTTATAATTCAGTAGAAAATATGCATCCATACATTTTATTCTCACAAAGGATGATCTTTTAAAAAATTGTCTATGCTTCATTCCTCGTTGACTTTTAATATAGAGATAAAAATATTTTTCTGAGAACGGGACACATATTCACGTTCTTAAGCAATAATAATAAGTTCCCTCTTTATAAGAGCCCGAAATTTAGAGTAATCCTTCTTTGCTATATTTAGGGATACAGAAAAAAGCCTTGATTGTGGCAAAGAACAACGTATTTGAAACTGCTGTATCCTTTCAGTCTGACCTCTGCTAGCAAAACAAGTTGCTTACACGGTTAGAGATCCTCAGATAATTATAAAGGCATATAAAAGATCTTCTCTCCTTGAAATTACTGTATACTTCCTTATCTAAGTTTAAGAAGGGTTAAAAAAAATATTGCGATGTCAAAGCAATCCAGAAAGCTAAGGGAGAACATTTTTTAGAATTCTTAATCAGATCACAGTTTACTGTAGATCCTTAGGTGAGGAATACTGCTTCAGAAAATAATTCCTCAGAATTTGCTTGTCTGTTCGGAAATAGGTTTATCTTCTGTTATGAAAGTCACATCTGTCATTGCTATTATTTCTTAGTAATGTAAAAAATGTTCAAGAAATAGGCTGAAAAATCATATATTTAAGCATGTTTAATATATTTAAGGAGCATATATTTAAGGAGCTGCAGTGGCTCAAGTGGTTAGAACGCAGTACTGCAGTACTGCAGATCAGCAGTTTGGCTGATCGAATCCCA